>PVLA01006659.1:0-119525 GCA_004027455.1 Hydrochoerus hydrochaeris | reverse complement strand
GGAAAGGAAAGGAAAGGAAAGGAAAGGAAAGGAAAGAAGAAAAGGAAAGAAAAGGGACTTTCTCCTAGATTTTTCAAAAGTAATTCTTTACCTTTCTCTGTGGAACTTCTATATGAGATCCAAGGAATGGGTCCAGAAGATAAATCTAATGACAGCTATTAGCAATGGTTTCATAATCATTCATTTTTCTCAAATGACTCATGTTTTGCTTTTCTGTCTTCAGAGTATCATGTGTGACCCAATCTTTTCTCATTGTGAATTCAAGTAGACACTATGTCTCTTATGTAAACAGATTCCTGGGAGGAGCAGTCACGCTCAGACATGTCCAGACTCTAGTGGTACATGGGTTAGTTGCCCTTCCACCCACCCAATAACATTTCATCTCTGCACAATGCTTCCCGTTTCACAAAACAATTCCCATATCTTGTCACATTTGATTCTCAACAAGACTCTCTGAGGAAACAGAAAGGAAAACCTATTTTATCTCTACTTTGAACACTCAGAATATAATCTTTATTCAAGTTTGCATAGCCAATAAGTGAATCAAATTAGGCTCTTCTAGCTTTAAACTCAGTGTTGTTTCTACACTATTCTATCTTCTTTAAAAGGGGCAGGGGTTAATTTATTTCCACATGAGAAATTATCAGGACAAGGAGGGCTCAGATGTCAAAAATGTGGATTTGTTATTTATTATGCAAGGGTACATAGTGACCACCAGGAATTCAGTTGTTGCTCACTTCAGTACCAGAGTAACTATATTTTTCTTTCCATTTTAGAAACAATATTAAATAATGTACTTTTTTATATATAAATGTAGTGTTTTGTCACTTGGTAGTAGTAACAAGTCCTAGTCATGACATGCGAAGGCACGAAACTAAAAACACTGGGGCTATACTTCATAAAAAAATCAAGAGTCAACAAGTCTCAAGTGGATACCAAAAAAGTCTTATTAGCGAGGCAACCAAATCATGCACCTAGATATTCCCATATGTACAGTACCATAGAAAAATGAAATTGACAATATTATCTATTTTGCTTATCAGCAATAGCTCTAGGTAGCAGAAATACTCTGAAATGATTCCGACATCTGCAACTTGAAGTGGTTTCTGTGCCTCTCTTCCACCTGTCATTTAAGTTTCCATTTCAAATAATTAGCAGAGAAGACCTGAAATTTTTCATCTCTTTCCTAATTATAATACATGTTATAGTCATTTGATATATTTTAGTGCCAGTTCAGAATTCCTAGATTTTCGAGTGAGCAAAAGCAAATACATCAAGCAGTTTTCACTCTGTTTGAGTCATATTACCAGTCTGCTTGGTGAGCCTGTGACTCACAGCGAAGGGCATGCCCTGGGACTCAGAAATTAGTCAATAACTACAAATTCTTAAAAATGTAAAAAAAAAGTGTTACATTCATATTGACTTGTGTCAACTTGTTGTATTTCAGCATCAAATCAAAACTATCTTCTATAATTATGTCTGTTTTAAATTGTGCCAGTTCTGTATGTTTTGTGTCATAAAAGCTTTTCACCTGGGATAAGGTATCTTGATCACTTTCTTGGTAAATTTCTTAGTACTAGCCATGAGGGAGAACTTGCCCTACTGATTTAACTGCCTTTATGTCTTAGACTTTAGGGTAGGTAGTTTACAAGAGGAATATTCTATGCTCAGTCAACTTTTTTGATAATCATTTGTTTATTAATAGTGCTACTAGTAAAAGTAGGAACCGTAAGAGCATATAATTTACACAGTTGCAAGTTGTGTTCAACTACCTATAACATACCATCTTGTATGGCAACCTTATGAGCAAGATTCAATGATCTCCTTTTTTCTTCCCTAAATATAAAAACAAATAATTAGACAAGTTGCCTAGTTGCCTCCTGGTCTCATAGTCATATGTTATTTGAGTCAAAGTTTTAACTGAAACAATAAAACTGGATTCGGTGTATTTATGTTAGATGTGCTGCACTTTAAAATTTTAGTCTTTACACTTGTGTCAGTACTGTAGTTACAGGATTTACTTAACACAGAAAACACAAAATTAGACACCCAGAGTTCCACTATTCACTACTCCAAAGGGATACATAAGAGCTCGGGGGGGGATAGCGGTGCTTTATCTCTGTAGCATCATTGGTCATTCTACAATCAAATATTACAAACCCAATGAACGATATTTAAATCCAAACTGTGTTGATACTGACTTATTTTTAGGAAGGAATGAAGGACATTAGATAAATGGTAAAACATTAAGTTTCAGGTCAGACAAACCCAACTGCATGACTTTAGCAAATCTACACTTCTACCAGCATCTAACATTCCTTTCATAAAATAATGGTGTCCTAAATATCACTCAAAGCCATTTTTGGCTGTATGAGTCTCTGCTTTTTCAGTCAGTATAGCTGATTATACTTTCATGGGGATCTTTTTTGATAGCAAGATTATAGGTCTCACTGTTTTCTATAGGTCTCATCATGTGTTTTCATGTACAGGATATTCTAGAAAAGTAGCCAGATCTGCACTTGGCAATATTTGGCAATAGAGGAGAAATTTTTGATTTTCTGGGCTGGATGATGCTAATGGCAGTCAGTGGGTAGTGGTCAGGAATGAAGCTACATACCCTACATTGTATTAGACATTTCATACAAGGAAAAATTTATCCTCCCCAAAATATCAATGGTGTGGCTGCTAAGAAACCTCACATTAAATACTATTGGACATTGTAAAATGCTAATCTCACATTGCTATACCTCATCTATGACTAATAACCATAACATGTCTTTTTTGTTTTTCTATTTGCCAATAATGCTGTATAATTTGATGTGCCCCTTGCCATTAGTAATGTACATCACTGTTCATGTAATTAGAGGAAAGAATAGAAGTACAGAAAATGAATCAGCCTATTGCTGCCAATTTTTCCTGTTAATCATAAAAAGAGACAGAGTTATAACTCCTTTTATACCTGCTGTTTTCCTAACCTTGAATGTATTTTCTTTTGAATATGGATTCCTGGTCAAAAACTACTGAGGCTTAAATGTTCACCACTGGGAGAATTTAACACAGCAAGATATCACAATGGTGCAGATCTTAATGATACCCAATTTTATCTGCACAATGACGATCGGGAGTATAAAACATCATTAAAATAGATTATCTTACACTTTTCAAAGTGTCTCTTCATTTTACACCATCAGCTAAAGAGTCACTGTGACTGTAGATTGAAATAAGTTCTTCCAACATAAAACAAACTTCAGACAAGATTTGCTTTTCAAGGATTACATACAAATAAAGGCAGTTTTTCATTGTTAATAAGACAGAGTACTTGGTAGAGAGGGATGCAAAGTATATTGAAAAGAAGCCCTATTTAACCAGTAAAACCTAAAATGTTGTTGCCTGCTTTAAAGTCGAATCAGAATCAGTAATACAAATGCTTCAGAGATTTCTGTGATTTCTGTGAAAATTCTGAGATTTTTTTCACAGAAATGAAAGTTGAATAACTTTCCTTGACTTAGGAGACCCGCTCATTAGTCAGCCTTCATCAGTCAGCTCCTCTTTGTTTTGTCATGAATGACCATAGTCAGGCTATTTAAAATAACTGATGTGCTCAGTTGTCAGTTACAAATGTCTACAGAGAGTCCCTCAAAGGAACCACAATTTGATTCAAATTGTTTTTTTCTTTCTAAGCAAAATGGCAGAATTTGAAAAAGCATAAAAAGTGCATCTGTTATCATGACAAAGACAGGAGAAAAAATGAAGAGGAAGATTAGAAAGCAAAAACACATGCCAGCCAGCTAAAATCTTTAAGAATGAGTAAAAATCATTTACTCTACTCAGACAAAAGAACTTAGGAGGTTAAATATGAAAGCAATCATAGACTGAGTGAGTACTCAAGAATGGAATATTGATTTCATCATAGCAATCTTCAGTAAAATAATCTTATTGAAATCAGCATGGTACTGGCAAAAAAAAAAAAAAAAAGACGACCTGAGGATTGATAGAACAGAAGATTCAGACACAACTACAAATGTACTTAACTACCTTATTACCTTCTTTTTGACAAAGGGGTCAAACATGTTCACTAGAAGAAAGAGAGTCTCTAATAAATGGTGCTGGAAAGACTGGCTTTCCACATGCTGACATCTAAAACTAGATCCATGTCTATCACCATGCACTAAACTAAGGTCAAAATGGATCAAAGATCTAAATATTAAAACAGAAACACTGAATCTACTGAAAGAAAAAGTAGGTAGAGGTCATTTGTGGACCCGGGATAGAGAGAGCAAAGCCGCATCAACAAGCAAACCCCATCTGGGAACCAGTACCATGAAAGGGCTGCCGCCAGACTGGAACAAACAGACCCCAGCCCCTTCCAGTGCACAGGCTGGCAAACAATCCCCACCCCCACCCCACCCCCACCGTAAATGACTGACTTATTCGGAGAAATACAGGCTGTGATGATAGCTACAGAGGTGAAATGCAATTGGATGCCTGTGGTGCTCGGGTGTTTCACTAACATTGCAGGTCTAGGGCCAGTGGTCTGATCATATGTTCAGAGGATAGTGGTATGCAGTGTGACATCTAGGGGGATCTTCCTATGAGGGTAACAGCCATTGTTGATTCCTTATGGTCTTGTTTTGGAAGTCATGCATGGTATCCATTATTTTGTTGCCTTGAGTTTTATTCTCTTTTGTTTGATTGTTTCAAATGCAGTGTCAGGAGCAGCTATTTCAAAGACAGCAAGATATATCATTGTAGCAAGTTTGGATTTACTATAGGCTTGTTTTGAAATCCTTTATTGCATTCATTGTCTATTGTTTCTATTCTATTCTGTTCTGTTTGATTTTCACTATATGCAAACTTTTCTCCAGCATTTTGAAGACATCAAAAGGCATTATGGTATCTATTGTTATTTTGTAATGTTTTGAATTCCTCTGTATCTTTTACACTGCTTTGTTTTGATTGGTTTCATTGTTTTATCCTCTTTAAAATAAAAAATAATAATAATAAAAAGAAGAAGTAAGTAGAAATCTTGAAGCCATAGGGGTATGCAGAATGTTCATGAACAAAAGCCAAACTTCAGGGGAAACACTTCCAAGAATCAACAACTGAGATCTCATCTTATTAAAGACTTTTTGCATCTCAAAGAAATCACCAACAAAGTGAAAAAAAAACAACTAGTTGGGAAAAATTAGCCAATGGTCCTTCAGACAAAGGACTTTTACACAGAACACATAAAAATTTGAAGAAAACCATCCTTCCCCAAATTCAAGGATCTAATCTAAAAATGGGTATCTCAGATAAACACACACGTCTCAGATAAAGAAATACAAATGGCAAATAAATATATGAAAAATGTTCAGTATGACTGGTCATTTGAGAAATGCAAATTAAAACAACATTGAGATTCCATCTCACCCAGAAAGAAAGGCCATCAATGAAAAAATCAACCAAATGCTGGTGGGGCTGTAAGGAAAAGGAATCTTTCTCTACTGTTAGTAGGAGTGTAGACTAATGCAACCACTGCAGAAATCAGTGTGGAGACTTTTCAAAAAACTTATTCCCCTTCTGGGTACTTTTCCAGATGAATTGAAACTATCATACCAGAGTGATGTATGTGCACAGAAGCACAATTTATAAGAACTAAATCTTGGAAATAGTCCAAATGCCCATCAACCGAGGAATAGATAAAAAAGATGTGGTATTTTTACATGATGGAGTACTGTATAAAGAAAGTTAAGCTCCAGGCTTTCATAGATGCAACTAGAGATAAATCAGGCTTACATGTGAACATATCAGAAATACACACACACGCATACACACAAGATAGCTAATTATACTACCCATTCTATTAGTTCATTGAAAGGAACGTTTAGTGCTTGTATGATTTAAATTTTACCTATATTTGGTAGTCTTAGCAACTATTGTGAAGACAACAATATGCAATATGATAATTATTGTTAATTTCCTATCATCTAGTTTTGAAATTCTATACCATCTTTATTTTTTTCTTTTATTCTCTTTGAAATAAAAAAAATGGCTGTGCCTTGTATCTTGCAGTATGACAATCATTAACCTTCATTTAAATGCAGTTAAAGAAAATGAAGTTTTCTTCAACTATTCTCTCTTTTGTTGATATAGTCAGTAAATGCTGATGATCTACTGTGTAAGAGGCCCTGTTTTAGAAACAGGGCCTAGCAGTCATTATAGCATTAGTTATCTTTTGCTGCACAGCAGTTGGCCCCCAAATTGAGCATCTTAGACAAGATAAATATTCATTATCTCCCAGAAATCATGTGTCGGATATTGAGTAGATGACAGGAAGGGAAACGGAGTGGGGGAGAGGGGGAGAAGGACAGAGGGACAGAGGGACAGAGAGAGAGATCCTGCAAAGACTTGACAGTAACAGGAGGCTAAGTTTCTAAGATGGTTAATTTACCCGGTTGGTATTGGTTGTTTGCAAGAATCCTCAGTTCTTCTCCATGGAGGAATTACTGATAGACTGCTTTAGAGTCCTGATGATAGTGTTACTGGTCTTACCCAGAGTAAGCAAACCAAAGAGAAATAATCGATATCCATAATTTCTCTTATAACATAGATATATATGGATATTACATGTTGCAATTTCTCTAATACACCATTGGTTGCCCCTAGAAATTATGCAAAACTGTGAATATCAGGAGGAGAGAATCAATTTATGGGTTATTTTATTTTTCGGTGTATGAGTGTTGTTGTATTGTTTTTGTGGTACAGGCAATTGAAACCAAGACCTCCACACTAAGCTACATAGGCAGCCAGTTTTTCTCTCTCTTGTTTTGTTTTGTTTTGTTTTGTTTTGTTTTGTTTTGTTTTGTTTTGTTGTGAGATAGTCTGCTAATTTGCTAAGACACCTAGAACGGAGTCAAATTTGTAATTCTCCTGCCTCGGGCCCTCTTAGGTACTAGCATTACAGAAATGTGTCATTGCGTCTGGATTCTGGATTATTTTGAAGGCTGGTTAACATAACAGCTGGGAACTCATTGCTGTTTACAATGAATAGATTTTTAGGACGAATAATAAAGCAAAGTCCCTTCTTTTAGGGAGCTTGTGTTTTGGTGGAGAAGGCAGATAATAAACTGAAATGCTCAGGAAATTGTCTGATACAAATGCTTGCTATAATCAAGATAAAGCAGAATAGAAGCTAACTGGGTGGTGAGACTGGGACATTTTTGGCAGCTTCTTTAAGCAAATTCTCTCTCAAGTGGTCTTTAAAATGGAGATCCACAAAGCGAGGACTAACACACTGGGGACTTTCTGCAGAAGTGCCGCAGGCAAGCGAAGAGCTCTTGCTAAGGCCCTTAATGGGCACAAGGGTGTCCTCTTCATGGAGTAGAAAGGAAGGCTAGTCTTGGAGTGTCATGTGACAAGGAAGTATAGAATAAAGAAAGCCACATAGGTAGACTCCCGTTAACTTATTTATGGCCTCATAAGACAAAATGAGGAATTTCAACTACATTCTAAATATAATAGGAAAGAAACAATTGTGAATCATCAGTTTCAGGATAGATGAGAAAACATTCAATGAGGTTAATGTAATGTAATGTAATGTAATGTAATGAGGTTATTTTTGGTTTTTTGGACACATTATGCTTATTTGGCTATGTGAAGAAATAAAGAACTGATTGTTTTCCTAGGTACCATGGACAGAAATTTCTGAGCATGACAATATAGATCTTAAGAACTATGGTCTGACTCCCAGTGTTGGCTTACATTGCCTTTGTTAAAAAGCCAAGTGAAATCTGTATTTTTTCCCTCTCCAACTCCCACAAGCAAGCAGTTTTTAAGCTATACTGCCAAATGACATATATCTATTAAATCATTAAATGTCAATCACTCTCTAGTTTATCATTTCCATGGTGTCTCTCTTCCCCTTCCCCTCACCCTATAGTCTTTTTTAAAAGACAAGCTAATCTGTATATACTTTAAGTGAAAATACATAGCATCAATCCATAACATATGCTCAGGAAATATTTGTTGATTTAATACATGAATGAATGCATGTAAGGACAGAGCAGCTTTTCCAAAGAATGGCATATCATTCTTTATCAGCAATATAAAAGTCACACTCACAATTCAAAATATGAAAAACTTTTACATTCATGTTGCCTATACTTATACATACAATCCTTAAAGACTCAGTTATGGATTTGGATTCAAGGATATTCCTAGATATAAGAGCCAGACCAAAAAAAATGAACTCATGGCAGGCAGCCAAGAGGTACTCTGTCCTTGATAGTACAGGCTGTTTAAATTTTACAATCTTTCATAAAGGGAATTATTATCCACGATGCAAATATTTACTTTAATTTCTTGCTTCTGGAAACAGATTTTGCTGCTTTTTGTGTATTTTATGGTTGGATGCCACATTTGTATTTTAGCAGTGGAGTTTGTAATTACTTTCTTCCTCCTTACTCCATTCATTTTCAGGTTTTTTTCTTTCTATGACTTTACCACTTCTCAAAATGCCATATTGACATTTCCCTCTCTCTACTCTAAAATTTGAACTGAAAAAATACACTCAAGAACACTTTACAAAATATGTTCATATTTTCAGAGAAAAGTCATGGTAGAAATAACAAATGTGTAAAGTAAATGAATACAAGGCACTTGTACATCCGATTTTTTAATATAATTTATTTTAGATTTTAACCATCTAAGCGATAAAGGTCACTGAAGGGTGCATATGAAGACAATTAAGGTCATTGGAATTTACTGTGGATTACTAACTCTCTTTAAAATCACACTGGATCTAATATTGTTCTAGGACTGCAGAGTGGCAAGAGCCATTTTTAATTATTAAAAGTAATTTCACATGTGGTTTAGCAGTCATAATTGGAATTTTGAGTTATGCTTTCCCTTGGTAACAACCCATTTCCTTTGTTTGGATAAACCTCAGGCACAGAGAGATGAAATATGATGTCCTTTAATATGTGATACTTCAAGAAATTACATTTCACCACCAGGCATTCAGCATTTCTGTGGCTGAAATGGAATTTCAGTAAAACATAATAGAGATTCAGAACAGTCATTACTGCATCTTGCTCGCTGGTTTCTGGGGCTTCAACAAACAAAGGTTTTGGGGAAAAGAAAAGAGGGTGTGCATGGCCTGCCAAGAAGCACTCACAAAGGCTGGGAGAAGGGCAGGAGACACAGGGCTATCATTTGGGAGTTTCACATTTGTGGCAAAGGTAGTTCTCAAGGACTGATGGGAGAAGCAGGGCTGTGGTGGCTCCTAATTGTTCTTAAGGTGAAAAGTGGGTGTATCAGCCTCAGCACAACCTATCTCTACAACAACCAGTATTGCAAAATTCACAAAGAACCATTGCATTCATCTCAGATCAGCCTTCTCTCTATGTGCTTGGTCATATCATCCTCAGCTTCTAGGCTCATTCAAATATTTCCTTGTCACGTGAAGGTTTCATTAATACACAATAGACTAAAGTTCCTCCTACTGGTTGAGGTCCTTGTGTCCATTTATTTCCTTCATACTGTAGGCACGTTAACTGGCATTTACTCGCCTGTGCATTCTAACTAATCTCTTCCCAATTTGACATTCAATGGCATCATGTTGGTAAGTTGATATCAATCACAGTAGGAGTATTTATATATGTGGTTGGTAGTAGTTGCAAATGACACCACTTTGCTTATTTTTCCTCAAGATGTGGTTGTGAACCACAGAAGAACCTTACTGATTACATGATAACATTTTAGAATTACTGTTGCAACCTTTCATGTTGGGTCACTTGCTATTTAAAGAGCACGATTACATTTTAATAATACTTTTCACAACTTGTATATAGCACAGTGCCTAACACATAGTGAGTTTTAGATAATTGCTGTATGAATTAGAGAATATTTGTGGTACCTTTGACAGCTTTTACAATATTTACTCCCATTAGTCTAACAACCTCAGCATGTATAGTATGTGCAGCTTCCAAAGGATAAAATGTACAAAAACTGCAGTGCAGTTCTTTACTTCTTGGTTGAATTGCTTCACAGGAAAGAAACACACTGCATAGCAAATACCTAACACTTATTTTTAACTGAAAGGCCTAGCACAGCACTGGCTGCGCAGGGAGCAGAACAGTAATTCCTAGCAGCTCAAAGCAGAGTGATGACAAATATAAAACTAGCATTCAGATTTTCCAACTCCTGTGTACTTGGATGTTTTGTGTTTATTGCATTTTATTTCTTTCATTTTCTTAACTTTTTCAGTTATCTCTTGCTTTCTGTCTTAATCTGGCTCTCAAGAGATTGTGCATTAAAATCCTAGCTCTTTGTTTAAAAGAGACAATCTAATAACAAAATCTTACAAACAAGAGTCTCAAACATTTCTCATAGAAGACAATGGTGTTAAGGAGTATTTATATCAGAAACCTGTTTTTTTTTAAATAATCCAGAAACCATTTTATCATAGATGAGCAGAGCTTTTGGAATATGACATACTGTCTAGGCATACCAGCTCTGCCTTGATCGAGTATGTGATCCTAAGCATCAGTGTTCTCTTCTGTAAGGCAGGTATGCTGAACCTACCTTATAGAGATACTGTAAATCGATGTGTTGAAAGTATTTTGCATAATGCCTGACCTGTAATAAGCATTTGTTAATTAACTTATACTTTCAGCATCTAGCATACTGCCTTCAAATTAATATATTTTGAATGAATAAGTGGAGAAAACAAAAATGATAAACTCCCGAAGAGCTAAACATTCATCCACTTTCTTCTAGAGTCATCTCTCAGACATTCCTGTGTTGGCAGAATATTTTATATCTTCCCTATACAATATAGTAACTTTAAGCCACACAAAGTATCTAAAAATAGGTTTCTAATTTTATATAAATTCAATTTATTTTAATTTAATGCTCATGTGTTTATGGCTACCATGTTAGAGTACAATTAAATGATCAATTATATGAAACTGAATCATATTCTAGATTCAGAATAAAATTTTCAGAAAGCATTGCTCACTTTGGGAAGGACAAATCAATTTCTTCCTGAGAAGAAAAACCTTTCAAGTCTCTTGCTTATCTGGCTCACAACGTTGAAACTATCTGCGGAATTTCATGCTTTGGAAAGAAAGCTTTGTGTGCTCTGAGTATGACCACACTTAAAGATCCTACCAGTCTGCTTGGATATATCTAACTGCCCAGGACTTCTGCCAGGCACTGGAGTCACTAAGCAGGGCAGGGTGGGAGGCAGAGTTGGGAGATCAAGAGTGGTTGGCTCAGTGGTGCTTAAGCCTTTCTCACAGTTCATTGGCTGAGGTTAAATTTTACCGTGTTTGTAGCTGATAAAGTGACTCAGCAGTCCATTGGCTTTATTTGTTGTTAAGTATTCTATTACAGGGAAATATATCGTTTTATTATAGATAGTGCCCTGAGTAATGAGAATGCTGCATGTATGTAAAACAGATTGCGATTCAAGGAAGTGCTCTAAGTATTGATAGTTGCAAACATTTAAACCACTAAAGCATAAATCAGAAGACCCTGAGACGTTGTCTAACTCAACCCACTTACTTTACAATTGAAAAGACTAAGTGACCAGACCAGAGACAAAGGTAGAATTACAACTAACAAGAATAAAACCCTGGATTGCTGATTCTTAGTATTTACTCAATCTATCATACCCCGACAGACAGTCATAAATAGAAAAGAAAAATAAACCCTCAAATCTAGATTGAAAGACTGTCAGAATGTCACTCGTAGGCTAAGAAAAGAGCAATATGTAAATTTATTGTAATGTGATAGTTTGAAAAGGCACTAGTATCCCTTATGAATTTTTCTTAATTTTGTCACCCACAATTTCTCCCTAGGCATTCATGACTTCTGATTTTCTCAGAGGACATAATACCCTCTTGGAGTAAATTAGGCAGGTTGGAAAACAGCATTAACTCTTTCCAGCCCTGGGAACACATTTTGTAAAACCCTGCTTCAGAACACTAATTTTCTTCCTGGTGTGCACTGGAGACAGGGACTTACTGGGTATAAGGGTAAGGTCAGGGGCCACATTCTCACAGCTTTATTGCCAGTGAGACAATGAGATGGAGCCATGTAAATAAAAGAGTTAACAGTGAGGCCGGTGGCTGCTGTGACTGTCATCTCAGGGCTTTAACTGAACAGGCTTTGATCTGTCATTTTTCAGACACTTGGGTTTAGTAATCACTGTATTTTGCAAACCATCAGTCCTGTTTCTGAAAAGCCTGCACCATAGTACTGCACAGCCTGAAATCACTGTATCCTCAGGACTTCTTCTGGTCCGCAATCTAATCTGCCTGAGGATTGAGAAGTAAAGGTGAACTCAGGAACCTCTTTAGTCATCATTTCTCTGAGTTTTGCAATTTCCTACTTTAACGCCAACACAGTTGTGGGCTCTGAACTCAGCATTCCCAGCCTGGAAACATACAGCTTCATTTCCCTTTTACCAAAGAAGAAATGGTTCAAAATCATAAGGGAATATAACACTCTCTCTGTGTCACACATGTGTACACACATATATTTGTCTTTTTCTCAAGAAAAAAATCTATACACACAAAAACTATAATTTCACTGGAAAAGATGATACTAACAAACTTCCATCTCAATTTGTAGAGTGCTGTTCTTAGAAAGTAAGCCAACAATTTACAATGCTGTGAAGAGAGCTACATGCACAGAATACTAAAGTCAAGAAAGTGATTCAGTATGAACCTTATGGAATCTTCCCTGCTTTCCCAGAAGCTGCAGACTGACATGGAGGGTTCCGTGAGGGCCAGGCTTTTGAGCTTTCGGGTTCATTAGGCATGCACCTCATTTTGGCAGGAAGCCACTCTCTTTAAGCAAAACCCAGACACAGATAAACGGAGGGCAATCATCTCTCAACTAATAAATGCGGGCTGCAGAGACAGGGCTGCCAATCTTGTGGGATCAGGATAGAAGGCTTGGAGGGTAAAAGCGCATTTTTCTTCCTTCTGAACCTGTAGTGCACAACACAGCCAAAACAGGAAGAAGCCACGTTGGCTCTTAGAGACCAGATCAAAACACTGAAGGCTCTAGTGGTTCGTTTGTCTCCAGGAACTTTGAGCATCTCGCAAATGCTTTCTCCTAAATTCCTGCGGCTTCCTTGGAAATAGAAACAAAACCTGGGGTGTGCTCACTGATACACTGAGGCATAGGGAGGTCCAGCAGTCAGCATGAAGCTGTGCAATCCCCGTGAGGTCTATAAACAGAGTGCAGTAGAAGACTGGGGGACACACTACCATATTTTAACTATGGCCACTGAAAAAAGCTAGAGCAATGTGGTTGGCACACTCCACAATCAAAAGAGAAAATGTTTGCTTGAGGTTGAAATAACATAAAAGAATCAGGTAGGAGAATGTTTAATCACAGGGAAAAATGAAGTCCATTATCAAGAGCACCTTGGCAATCATCTATTTTTTGTGGAATATGTATAGATAATATATATGCATCTATGCATTATGCACATTATAATGTGTGTTTAAATTTAAATTATTACATTAAAAAACACATTGTCACTAATCTCTCTCAAAGTATTCTATCTCACTTCGATCACTTATGATCATTTATCGCATCACTCTTGCCACTTTCTGAAGCAGTACTGGAAATCCTCTTTCATGAGTGTTTTCATGAGGTGTGATCAAAAATATGGTGAATGTCACTGTTAGATGACATTCAGTGAAATGGCAGGCTTGTAAAGCCATTATGATGTATCATCATTCACCTTATGTATGCAACCTGGCATTGGGCCACTGCTGATTCTTTCCCAAAGTTAAAACAATAATAAAAGGCAAACATTTTAAGCCAATTCAGAACCGTGAGGAGCCAAGACAATTCAACTAAAGGCACAAAACAGGGCTTTAGAACTGCTTCAAAAAGTGGCAAGAACAATGGAATGAGTGTGTCAAAAGCAAGAGGAAGTATTTTGAGGTGGGATTAATGGCAATATGACTTTTACTCTCCATAATTTTTAAAAAATTTAAACATACATCATAATATATATATATATATATATATATATATATATATATATATATATGTATATACATACATATATATATGCACGCATTCAGGAGTCTTAAAAAGATAGTACACCCAATAAAACAGTCAACAAGCCACTGGCTGAAACCTTTGGCCTCAGCAATTAAATCCACCAGCTAATGTTCAGACCTCCTCTTCGTCCTGCTTGAGTGGACACAGCAGGAGTCGGGCTCCTTTCACTGTCAAGCGTGATGGCACCGCAGTTCATTCTGCACATGTAACTTGGGCATTCAGCTAAAATTCTACAACAGCAGCATGATTCAGGCTTCGGGAGCCAAACATGGGAACAGAGATGCTGGGAGAGCAGGCTTTCAGAAACAGAGCCACTTTCAGATAAACAACATGAAGGGACAGCCACCTTCCTACACTTTAATACCAAAGGTCTATCCATAGCTTCTTAGTAAGGAGTCAAATTGATGATATTATGCAGCTCTGCTTCGGTAGTCAATTCTCCCACAAACCCTACTTTCTTTGCACCCCCAAACCCACATGTACACCATCGTCATAAATCCCCAGAAATTCTTGTGTACCTGCCTGTCAAACAACTATCTGGATAGTCATATCTTTGCTTATAATCTAATGAGGCTAATCTTTGGAATTTTATGAGCCTCTAGTGTGACAGAAGGGTAAGCCAACTGATGAAATCCCTTCTGCCTTAATGGGTGATAAAGTCAAACTCAGTCCCCAGGGCCCCTCATACAGAAATCCTCTGTCCCTAGTTTATGCGGATCATATATCTTAATAGGTTTTCAAGCAATTTAGAAGACAAGACAAAGCAGCTAGTAAGAGCCAATTTACAAAGCCCTTTATCCCAAGCCACCTACCACCATCCTCCCACAAAGTCCCTGTTGGCATAAATATGCTTTTTCAAACATGAGAGTGAGCATGTTGCAGGTCCTCACACACATCTCAGACACTCCGCTTTATTCAAACAGAGAAACATGCTATTTCACAGAAGCATCATTTTCTTACATGTTTTATGGCTCACTGCACCATTTCAGAATTTATTTCTCTTCTTAGCTCTTTCAAAATGGCCTCTCTGAGCCAGGTAAATCCTAGTTGCTTTCTGTGTCTCTGTTTCAAAAGAGAGGTTTAAAACTGGAGAGCCTGTGGAAGAACTAGCAACTCATAGACCTCTTTCTTTTTATTTGTGATTCTGCAATATATACATATTTTACCAGTTTGGATATAAGAAAGTGATAACTGATCTTGCATGTGGTAATAATTTACCTCAGCAATTTCACATTATGCTAATCTAAGGCAAGCTGTGGTCTGAGGTGAGCCTGTAGGGTTCGGCTGCAAAAATCATGACAGGGTAATTCGCAGGGAGAGAAAATGAGTTTTGCTCTTCAAGGTGCCTTCTGCTCTGGAATACATTCAGGAAAATTAATCAGCCCCTAACATCCCCGTGTTGCTCTCCCTCATTACAAATCAGAGTAAACAATTACTGCATTAAGCACTCTCTGAGAGGTTTCAAAGGCCACTAGTGCTTACTGCTGATTTTCATAAATGATCTTCAAGGAGCTTCCCTGGGGATGGGAGTCCTGGGGAGGTCCAGAGAGAGGTTAGCAGGGACTGCATCTCATTACCATGGCGATGAGATGCAACTTGCAGCATGGCTACAGAAACACTTGCTATGAATTCAGGCTATGGCTTTCTGAGACAGTGTCAAATTTAATGGATGGCAGGATTCCCGTGCACTCTGTATTTCTCTTTTGAGCACTAATCACAAATTCATGGATCCTGGCAGCAGACTCCTATCTCCAGCTCTTAGGATCTCCATGAACTTGGACAATTGAGTTCAAATAGAAGAGTAGCCATTTGTTCTTCTGTTCTGTGTGTCTACTACAATCAAAGCATTTCAAGTTGTACAGTAAACACTCAGTGGGTAACACTACTTTTCAATTACTTTGCAAAAGTCTACCTTATTCTTTAATAGATACAATCAGGGTAAACAGGAACAGTACTTTTTATATTTACACTGCAATATTCAGAGTATATACTGAAAAGTGCCAAGTATACAATAAATTCAGTTAATATTTTGTACATTAATAAGCAAATGAATGGATATTGACACTTTTCTTTGAAAAATGAATCCCTTTTGTTGTTTTACCCACAGTCTGAGGCAGAAACATGGGACTAGAACAGCTCAATTGTAGAAATTATAATATTCCTTTCAGTTATAATAATGTGCAAAATTAGAGAGAAGACAAAAGAGTACTAAGTCATTCCTCAGACAAATATGCGAGACACAAGCAAATGAACTGAGCAGATAGAGAAGAAATAATTCTTGGAGAAGTCACAGCTCAGTGCATGTGATCTTTTTCATTTCTTGTGGCATGACCAATAATGACTGTCTACCTCTCTCAAGGGGTTTGGAGCTACAGCAAGGAGACAACTGCAAAACTTGTAACGTTTTACAGAAAAAAACTATACAATCAGCAATTTTGTCTATTACTTCTGTGGCTCTGACACTAGCTTACTCTCAAGCTAGTACATCTGTACAGAGATGAAAGGATGGGGTTTTAAAGTATAACGGGCTCTGAGAAAGCACCCCACCATGATGATAAGCATTCTTGTGTCTGTCTGCACAGAATCCTGCTTACTTTGGGATGAAAGGGTAACTTCCACTACACATTCTATAAGATAGAATGTCCTTGGGATAGCTTTCCATTGCTGTGGAAAAATGCTTGGCATACACAAAGGAAAGATTTATTTTGGCTCATCACTTCAGAGTTTTCAGACAAAAAGCAACTGACTCCATTACTTTGGCGCCTTGGTGAGGCAGAGAAATGTTATGGCAGAAGGGAGCGGCAAAGGGAAACTGCTCACTTCATGGGAGCCAGGAAGTAGGGGAGAATGAAAAGCCAGGGCTGGGGGCAAAGTCCTTCCCCTGGTGCGCTACCTCCTCCAGTTAGGCTCCACCTCGTCACAGAGCCCACTCAGCCTCGACCTGTGAGGCAGGCACCCTCATGATCTAATCAGAGCTCTAGGCCTCACCTCCAAACATGGCTCCATGGTGGGCCGAGCCTCCATTATGCGAGTTTTGGGGCAGCACTCCATATTTAAACCATGGTGGTCCCTACACATTGGCACATTAATGTGTAATTAGAGGTTTTGAGATACCAAACTGAATAATTATATTCCATCCTCAAAATACCTCATTTTGACCATTAATAGAGCAAAAACTCTCTTAACTCAAGGTAGCTTTAATGGAATACATAACTAATGATGCCAAGGGAAAATCTGGTTCAAAAAAATTCTCTTTCTGTTCCCCATGAAAGAAGAGAGATAAGCAAAAGATTCAAGTCAGAAGTTGCTCTCAAAACAGGGTGTTATCAGTAAGTTTCTTTCTTTCACAACCAAACTTTGTAAAATCCTCTGTCTTTATTCAATTGCATGGCTTTTCAATCAGTGGCAAGTCTACTATGTGTAACCTACAGGACCTTGTCAGGAAGAGAAACTCATGGTCAGTCAGTCTCTTAGTTTGCTGTCACTGACATTGATCCCCTGCCTCTATTTACCAGGTTAGCTTCAGCTATGCACCCTGCCACAGCAGAATCCATTAGAACTGTGTGTGCATCTGAGTATACCATAACTGCCCAGAACCGGATGTTCTCAAAGGTCGCTTCTTCCTTCCTGGTTGACTGCTAGAAGAACTACTCAGGACTAAGTATGCTCTTGCATTTCTTCTTCAAACAACTCGCTGAATTGTACACCTAATATTTTCTATGTGTGTGTTCATCAACATGCATCAATAAAACACCCTAGAGTAGGCAAAATACTGCCCCTTCCATGATACCCATGTCCTAACCCTGTGAAGATATTACCAATACACGGTTAACACGTCTCCAAAGATGTAAGCTGTGATCTTGAGGCTGAGATGGGGAAATCCTCAGAAGTGAAAGAAGGAGGCAAGTGAGTCGTTGTGACATGGCTAGAATCAAAACAGGAAGGGCCACAGACTGAGCAGTACAGGGAGCATCGAGAAGTTGGAAAAGAGAAGTTCCCAAGAGCCTCCGGGAAGAAGGCCATCCTGTTGATATTTCAAATTTAATCCATTGAAATGCATTTCAGACTTTTGTCCTCCAGAAGGGTAATATGCTAAGTGTTTGTTACCACAAAATATAAGCTAGTAACAATAAGATAGCATTACACACCTATAGTATTTTATTGATTTTCTTCAACCTGGAAGCTGCTGAGGAGACAAAAAATCAGAACCATGGATAACAGCATTTTTAGCCTCCACAGAAGGACATTTTTTTTGTTTATTTTTATCTTTGTTTGTTTTTGTTTTGTGAAGTGTTTCTGGATCTTGTTCCTAAACCTAGTGCATCAGACGGCTGGACTCTGGCTCTGTGGGTTTTTGGTTCAGAGTGGTTGCAAAGCTTGCATTTCTAACAAATTGCCAGCAAATATAAGGCTGTTGACTGGGAGGCTGATCTATAGCAATTCTTTCCTCACTGCTTCCGTCCAAGATTACTTCCAAAAGACTCACAAAAGGAATTAAATTGTCTCAATCCAGCATTTTAGGGAATTGAAAAGGAATTTCCATCTGAGTATTTGTAACAACGTGAAGCCCATTAAGAGTACAAGACTGAGAAAAGCGAATCAGCTTTCTTTAAGAAAACTTTAAAGGACTTGCCACACTAAGGAAATGATTCCAATGCAATGGTTATGTCAGATACTCAGTCCTCAGTATAGAAGACCAAGGAAACGTATAATTATATGTAGAGTAACTCTTGACTTAACTGATCTCTCAACCAGGACTCCCAACACCATCCTCATCGATTTTTTCATGCTGGAGGATGAGATTTTAGGGACATGACAGAGAAATCTTTAAGAGACTTGTCGGTGATTTTCTGTTTTAATACCTTGGCAAAGAAACCAAGTGGCTCAGAACTGTATCTGAGACATAACAGGCTAACCAGCCACGGAACCTCATCCCAGCACAGCTGCAGACACACACTTCTCACTCTGTCCACAGGCTTGCTGAGTTCTACGTTTTAAAATTCAGAGGAATAAGGAGTTTTAAAATTCAGAGGTATAAGGAGAGAGATCTAAGCATCTTCTGTAATTTTTTTTATTTAATTTCCTGTTTAACTGTCTCATCTAGCTAAGTAATAAGTTTGAGTTCACATTTAAAAGTAAATAGATTAGAGCTTTAAATTAAGATGATGAGATATTTAAATGCTTAAGAAGCATTATTGCTTAATAAGTAAAAGTAAGAAGAGTTTCAGCTAAAGTTGGGGACAGGGACTGGATGAAACAAGTGAAAACAAACCCAAGTACAGTGCTATGAGTTATCCTGTCACTTTTAAAATTAATCATTTTTCAAAATGTAAAATGGACACTATGTTTGAGGATGTGAATTATAACTAAATATATGTACAATCTCAAGAATAAAAGATACTTTTACAACCTCTTAATTATGAATAACTACACTGCCAAAATCCAAGATTTGGCAGTATTTATTCTAGCTGGTGTTATTATTTTATTAACATTTTAATTTTAATAATTATATTTTGTGTCCATAGTTTGGCAGATTATTTTAAAACTTATCAACAAAAAATCAGCCTTTTGATAAGAAAGACTTTAATATATAATTTGCAAAAATAGCTCTTTAAAATTATTCCACAGTCATTTTCTATTTCGTTAATAGGGATTGAAGCAAGAACTTCACACTGAGTGCATCTCCAGACCTACTTGTTTTTTATATTTATTTTAAGATAGGATCTCACTAAGTTGTTAACTCTCTCTGCCTGGCCTCAAACTTTCAATCCTCCTGGTCTCAGGCTCTCAAAGTACTGGGATTATAGTTGTGTACACTGGGCTTTTCCAGAAAATTTTTAATAAGATGAAAGCACTTTTAATTCAATGCCAAGCTTGAAAAAAATATATAAACAAGAACAACTCATGTATTCAGTTTAATTCTTGCCTAATTAGGTCAACTAAAAATTTTTACCCATGGATACAGGTAAAAAAATGTTCAGTGGAACAAATTGTCTCTTACGTTATGAAACAGAAATTAATTCTCCACTCAGTAAAACTCAAAACCAGGCTGAATATGCCGAAAACATTCCAGGTGATGTATTTGTTGGCTCTTCCCACTGTGTTGATTCATCCTTGCATTCTCCATGATGGTCTGCATATAAAGACTGCTATTTTCTGTGATCTTTGACAAGTTAGTTTTATCTCATTCATGAACTAGTTTTAACATCTGCAAGGCACACTTGTAAGTATGTTAAATTATTAACTTACTCTATCTTTGTAAAATCTCAATGAGACAGTAATTATTTTTATTTCTACTTCACAGGTGGAAAAAAATGAGCACAAAAAATGCATGCATTTGCTCAAGATCAAGAAGTTGACAAGTGGGAAATACAGAAATTTTTACCATGAACCTCCAGATACTTTTGTATGTCTCCATATGGAAAATAGGAATGTGTACCTTATGCAGCTTAAAGACTTGATAATTAATTTTATAAAGCCTTTGGATAAAAACATGGCCTGTAATAGTTAGGGAAAATGAGTTGGCTAATACTATGAGTGCTAAATAAGAACTTAATAAATGCATTTTCAATGTGAAGCTTTGATTTTGCAATAGTGACTAAAATCATTAAAAAACACTAAAAGGCAATTAGTATTTAGTAGACTATCACTCTTAGCAGGAGGAATAATGTGCCAGTTCTTAATAGTAATCTTGGTAATTACTTCTATTTTTTTTTTTTTCTGCCTCTGGGATAGAACTCACAACCTTAGGTTTACAGATTGGGCCCTTAGCCAACTAAGCCAAACCTCAGAGCATGGTAATTACTTCTAATAAATTTCCTGTATAGATATCTTATATGATAGCATTGAGAAGTACCTATAAATGTATTCAAGTTATTGATACAAATGTTTTTATAGTATTTTTTCTACTCAAATTGGAGTCTGGGCTGTTGAGATCCAAGGTTGAAAATGTATATGAGATTGTCAAATGGACTTTGGAATGAGCTCTGAGAGAGATGGCAGGTTGCAAGTTGAAGCAAAAGCAATTAGTTGTCCATCATGTGGTTATTGATCTTTCTGTCCTTTCTGTTATCAGGACTTGAAAGGCGAGCTAAAAGTAGCTACTTCAGTGCATCACAGTTTGAAGTAAATATTAATAACCTTTAGAACATAGGGTTTGCATTCTTCCATGATATATAGACAGTAACTAGTTCTGACCCCTGAAAAGGGGAAGTAATTGTCAAATTCAGATGACACCTTTCAATGAAGAATAATTTAGAAAAGAAATTAGAGGAATGAAATGCCACTCGGAATAACTGAAATAAATTAGAAATAAAAATAAGTATTTACCACTGCCATGCAATTTTTAAAGACCTTTTTATTGCTATTCTATATTGATGATTGACAACCAAAGTATTTCAATTAAAGCATTAATATCAGATTTTCAAATTTTGTGCATTGTGTGTTCGGGAGAAGAATTTGAATGGAATCAGTTGGTTATAGGCATTCCTAAAGATAAAAATAAAATATCTCTAAAAAGACCATAATTTTATTTCTCAACCTTTTCTGAAACCTCCATCTCCATAATGAATATATTTTTGAGGGATTATAACAATTAGGAACATTTGCGTTTTACTTAGATCATCATTCTACTACTGTATGTATCGAAGGGCTGGCAAGCCTATGTTCCAAAAGCTGTTTCTGAAAATAAAGCTTCATTGCAACACAGCCTTACCACTCACTTATGTACTGGAGAAAGCTAAACACACTATGGCCTGTAACCTAAAATGTTGATTGGCGTGGTGGCACACACCCATGATTTCAGAGCTTGGGAGGCTGAGGCAGGAATTCTAGACGGGCCACGATTTTTAGGCCTACTTGGGCTACACAGACCCTGTCCTCAAAACAAACAAAAAAATCTAAAATATTTACTATGTAGTTCATTGGGAAAAAGTAGCAAACCCTGATATACATTATATAAATGATAAAATCATAATTTTTAAGCTGGATAGATATTTTGCAGCATTAGCATATCTTTTAAACAGTTTTTGTTTAATTGAACATAATTTTTTAAAAGATTAGAACTACTCAATGAATCCAGAGCTTTACTTCCCCTAGTAATGGCACCATTGTCCATTCAAATACTTTGAACAAACACTGAGGATTCATCTTTGAGTTTACTTCTTTCTCCCCTTCACTTCATCAACAAGCCATGTCATAGTTACTTCCATTATGTTCAATATCTGTCCCTAACCTATCCAAATGCTACCATCTTATCAAAAGTCACCATCATGTCTCAGGTAGGATAATACCAATAGCAGATTTCAGACTGAATATTTCCATTTTTCCAAATTGCACTTGTTGAAATACTGTTGTCAAATATTTGGACATTTGGAGGTGGAGCCTTCAGAAGATATTTAGTGAAGATTGTTGTGCCCCAATAAGTGGAATTAGTGCCCTCATAAAAAGATCCACAAAGGAGATGATATCTTCCACTATTTCTCTGCCATGAGACAATACTACAATGCAGCAGCCATTCCCAATCTGGAAAACACAGCCCTCAGCAGCAATACTCTTACCTACTCAAAGAATTCTGAGCTTCTGAAATGTGAGAAATAAACTTTTGTTGTTCAAGTTACCCAGCCTGTAAGGTGTACTTATAATACCTCCACTGACAGCAGTTCATCAAAGTTATGTGCTTCTCTGCTCCCTCTGCTCCAGAAAATTCATCTCCAGTGACCAGAGGAATCCCTTTGAAACTCAAATATTCTTTTTAAAAGCCTTCTCTATTTTCTCTTTCACTTTGAGTAAAATCATACTCTGCACCACAGTCGTCAAGACTGGCTCTTTTCTACCCTTTCACCCTCCCCACTGACCTCCTGAGCTCCAGTCACCCTTTTTTCTTACTCTTCCTCAAAGAAGTCAACCTACCCAGCTGCAGGGCTTTTTAAACTATTGTCTCTGCAGACATACTGCGTTCTTGGGTCATTTCATTGTCTTTTCTCTTTCAGGTGCTTTTCAAACACAATATTATCACAAAGGGTTTCCTAGATCCTCTATTGAGCATGCTATGCTTTATCCTCACGACACCTAGCCCGCCTAGCACAGCCTGGTTAATTACCGTAAGAAATTATCGATGGCTTCTGCCCGTGTGAAGCTCTGCCAGGCTCAGTGTGGCTGGCACCTGCCCAACATGGTGCTGGACCCTCAAAATGACAGCGTGTCCCTTTGACACTAACTTCCTTGTTCTTCTTCCAAGCTGAAATTAACCTTCCCACTTTTCACAAGTGCTCCAAAGGTCCCCCAGTCATCTGCGAATACATCATTCTACGCACTCCTTCAAACTCCTCCCCATCAAACCTAATAAAAGCCCCCACTGGTCTGCCTGGAAGGGACCTTGCACTCTTCTGCAGCCCTCTTGTGCCTATAATAAAGGTATTTTTCCTTTTTTCTTTATCTGCCCTTGCTTTTGTGCCACTCCATGGAAAAATTTAACAATCACCATCATCATCAGAAATCATCTAATTTAGTTATATCTCATTTCTATTGTCTTGTCTGCAATGCTTGAGATCTAGCACAACACAGAGTCTGGCAATGTATTGCTATGTGCACATTTCCAGTCTTGAACATAATAGGCACTGCAGTTATATTTGTTGAATACATGTTAGTGAGGGGTCTCACGGTTTAATGAAATAGAAAGATGCACACAATAGTTATTCGTCTAAAACCTAAGAATGATACTTGTAATATAAAGGTCAAATGATACACAGCATTAATAAAACCCATGGATCAGAGAATGAGGAACATGTGGGTTGTCGTGGACAGAAATATGGGGGTTGTTAGGACCTTTCGGAGGAGGAAAAGACTCAAAAGAAGCAAAAGGGAAGAAATGAGTGAACACTGAGACAAGAATCAGTATTTGCAAACACAAGATAAAAAGGGAAGAACTCCTAGGGACTAACCAGACAGGAAATTTGCAGAAATAACAAACTTTATTGGCCATAAAATCAAAATTAATGAGGTGGGTAGAAGCACATCACACAAGAAGAAAGATTATTCCAAATCAAATTACTTAAGTACTTCAAACCTAATACCAGAATCAAAGTAAGACATTAAGATGTTTTCTGTCAGAGGTGTCACAGTGCAGGCGGTGACAGGTGATTCGTTGTAGGACTTGCGCCTCTTCCTTGACTGCCCTTTCTTCTCTCCCTTCGAACTTCCTTTGTCACTGTCATGGTTGCCTTATCTTTTCAGAGCTTTTGCTTTCTATCTCTAACTTAAAAGTCACACTCTGAAACAGAGTGGCCAATATTCCAGGTACAATAAACACTTTGTTCTCAGTACTTTAAAGCAATTCTAGTGTGCACCAAAGCGCACGACCACTCCTTTTTATGAGGAAACTCAAGTTTTCTTTCTTTTTTTTTTTTTTACATTGCCTCTCTCAGAATTTGTATAGCTCATGCTGTTCTTGAGCTTGAAAACACCTTCCCTTGTATTCTGTGTCCTCCTTCTGCTTCCTTGTACTCAGAGCCAATCTATTATCATCTCAGAAAGCTCAAATGTCATTTGTTTTCCCAATGTTTTCAAATCTTCACAGCCTGTTTCCCTTGTACTTAGTTCAGAGATCCTTAGTGTTCTCTGGGGATCAAAACCCTGTAGCTCAGCATAGCACATGCAAATACGCTCCCGCCTTTCATCCTTGTAATTACTGAAGCACCATGAGCTTCACTTTACAGAGAGAGGTTTCATAACTTGCCCAAGATCAATCAGTTCTAAGTGTCAGAGTCTAGATTTTAATTCAGGTCTGATTCTAAAGTCTGTACTCAAATGACTTCACCCAAAGATCAAGTCTGCACTGATCACTTCTTTCCCTACACTCGGTCCCACTAGTCACTACTTTTGCTGGCATTTTATAACAATTGTACTTGTTCAAAGACCTATTCTGACTCATTTGCACTGACTCCATCCCCTTCGTTAAATTTTAAGTACTCATACTTTTGTTGTTGTACTCTAACTCTTAGTGCCACCATTCTGTTCTGTATGCACAGTGCCCCTTGACCTTTAAAAAGGAGAAAACAGGATGTGTCATTTCCTCAGGAATGCACAGGTGTGGGCCCCCCACATCTTTGCGGGTTTTTTCCCTTTATAAACCACCCCCAAATCTTAGCCTAGTTGCACAGCAGTGTAAATTCCACCCTCACGCTGTGTTGCTGGATATCAGCCTAAATAAATAAATAATAAAGCGCTCTTTTCTTTTTCCTCCAAGACATCTTGGCCTTTTTATTCTTTTTGCCTTTTTATAATTTTCATTTTATTTTGGGGTGCAGCCTTTTGGGGTACAACATTTATCTCATGTACTGTACATTTTATCATCTCTATAGTCTTTCTAAATGCCAGAATAGAATAGGTGCTTATTATTTTTCCAAGAAAAACATTTTAAATAATTATATAATATCTATTTTAATTCTTAATAATTTAGTATTTCGTTCTCTCAAGTTGACATGAGAGTAGGAACAAGACATTAATTATATATTCATTAGCCCTTCATTTCTCAAAATTATTCACACCAGGTTCTCTTTGTATTTGCCAGGAAATGTGTAAGGTAGTGGGAAGTTGAGAATAAAAAACAGAACTGGTCAGTGACAGGAAACCATATACAGCCATGGTTAAATCTTTGTTGCTCCCTTTATGTGATGCAAGGCCGCACACTGTGACTGATGGGGAGTAATAGAGTGATAGGATCTTACTACACTCAGGGGCTAATTGAAGAAAAGCACAATACAGAGACACAGAAAGTAACTTCAACAGCAACAGAAAGCTTCTTTTTTTCCAAGTGCAGATTAGTAGTCAGTTACTGAAAGAAGCTGATCAGAGCAGGAATCATAAGTTATGCGATTCTCATATTTCTCTGTGGTGCTAGGGATCAAACCTAGGGCCTTATACATGCCAGGCAAGAGTTATACTAATGAACTATATTTCCAGCCCCATATTTTATCATAACATGTACAAAGAGAACTTTGAATACAATGCCAGGAACTTTTCTTTATATATGGGTCATCTAATCAATGTTTTCTATCATGTATCTTGTATAAACCACATGCATAATAAACAACCTGTAATTTCTATTTTCATTTTCTAATAAAAAGAATTAGAGTTTAAAGGTATTTGGAAATATCAACATATATATACATAATATATGTTTTATATGTAGTATTATTGTCACATATTTAACAATGTTGTAGCTGCTTTCATGGAAAACATTCATTTAAAAACATTCCAGTTTGTTTCTATAGTAACACCATTCTTTATTTTCAGACTAGTATTTCATCAGGTTATATTATATTTAATTAGATGATGTAATTGTGATAACAAGTAAACATTTTAAACAGATTTAACACACTCTAGCATAACAGACTCTTGGTAAACACTCAGCTTAACTGGTGGGAATTGATGTTCATGAGATGCCAATTTGTTCTTCAGTATTCAAATTCAGCTTGTCACAAGTAGGAAGACCAAGAGTCAGAACTTTCTAGAAATCATGGTTCCTCAGGATCTGGACTTTCTCTATTAAAATTAAGACATGTCAGGAGAACCAGGTTATTTGCTCACTTCAGTTATCAATATCAGCGATTCTGTTTTATGGAAGAAAAGCAGGACACCAGTAATTGTGGCAAATAAGTTAGGTGGAGTTTTGTTAACAGAGTTTTTACAGTTTATGGAAGAATTCCAATAGGCCCAGGACTCTTTCACCCAGTCACAAAATCAGATATGTATACATTTCCCGAAATAGTTTTGGAAATTATGGGAGGGGTGCCATAGTTTAGACCAGGTTTGAGCTGTGGCAGTCACAATCCACTTTGCATGAAATGTTTTTCCATCCAAGAATGAAAGGGACCTGGGGAGCTGACTCTGGTCATTCTTATCTTGTCACATACAGTGGTATCTGTTTTTCTCAGCAAACAAGGCAGATTATAGCAATTTACCCATGATAATTTTTGTGGTTCTTCCTTCAGCAGTTAAGCTTTGAATGAACTGTTTTAAAAAAGAAATACTCTTAGTATCGCTTAATTCACAAAAGTGACATAAAGGTTCAATTTTTATTCCTATGACTGGATATCTTTCAAAAATGTTCTGATGAACAAAAGCAGAGTAATAACCAACTCAACCTGAAAACCAGAGAAAAGGACACCATGCTGACTCTAAAAGCAAACTCCTGTGAGTTACTAAGAAGAGGGAAACTTTCACTTATTCAGCTGATGAGAGCTGCTGACAAGTATAAGACATTCCTACCAAAGTGCTACCTTGAGGTCCAGGGAAATCAGATAAGAAAAATTGCCTCCTAGAATTGCTATCATTTAACACTTCATAAGCATTTGAGTCAAACCTTGGTTTACAGAAGTTAAAAATAGTGTTAGTGGGAATACTACAAATTAATCAGTGTTAATTGATTCTCTCTTAAGGTTCTTCAACTGAAGAGAATTACATCAGATTCCACATTCTAAAACCCCGTTTCCAACATTTTATCCTGGAAGATAGAAGAGCTACCATCTTCCATATGCTTTATGATACCAGATCCCTTCAAAACTGACTCCATGTATTAAAAGATTGGTATCATACAATATATTTATATTAATATTTTTGTCATTGTTGGTGCCCATATTACCAAAAAAATTCATGTGCTTCTCAGCAAGAGATAACAGTATGAATACATTTCCATTTTCCTGAAAGGCTGAAGGGCCTTGTCACAAGATTTGGTTGGTTGGTCACCTTTCCAGACACGAGCTGTGGGAAGAAAGCTGTAGGCAATGCAATTTTACAGGGAACATATGGGCAGAAATTTACAAGCTCCTTGGGGAGGGACTTCTGTTACCCAGATAGTTGCCAAAATTCCTGATCCCTGCACTCTGAAAATGAGACCAGGAAGTTAATCAGATTAGTATGAATGATGATGTGGGTACTTCGACGTATGCCACTGTCCTGATTTATAAACCTGTACTAGATTCCTTCACTGGGTCTACCTTTCAGAAACTCTGAAGTCACAGAGTTGGGAAACTAGTTACATTCTACTAGTTACATCTACACATTAGTGGAATGAACATGTACAGATCTTAATGAACAATGTTCCAAAGAATAATAATTAAAATTAGCTCTTGCTGTAAGTGTTCTAAATAGTATTTTAAAAGTCATAGTCACAGTTATTATGATATAATTATCGACAAATATATTGTGTGCATATAAATGAAGTCTACAGTATAAAAACCAAGCTCATAATTTAGTGAAGACTGATCAAAGAAAAAGAAATCTGTTGTTAAAATCTAATAAAAATTGTCACCAATCATCTTGTCCATATTGTTTACCCCTATGACCCTAGAACTTACCATAAAACACACTTAGATAGTATCATTTAGTTACTTATAAGAAGAAAGAAAAGTTAGGCTGGGCATTTAGCTCAGCAGCCTAAGTGCCTGCCTTACAAGCCTACAGTTATGAGTTCAATCCCTGGTACAAAAAAAAAAAAAAGTTAACTCTCTTCCCATTAATTCATTGTTTTTAGTAAGGGATACTTTAACATTTTAAAAAATTGTAAATACTTTTCCATTGCACTAACAAAATCAGAAATTGGATTTACTTTGATTCTGTATAATGTATAAAGACATAATCAACTGAGAACCAGAAATTCTAGATTATGCTGTTTGTCTTACACCTAAAGCTAAACTCTATGATATAAAGTGACTCAGGTAGACATATCTTGGCTTCTCATTAGACAGACTTAAAAAACAACCTTAGTTACTTACTCTCTACTATTTGCTAACCTGAAGCTCATTGCCCTTACCTCTAAAGTGACAATATATAATACCCATTGTCAAAGAACTGATGTCAGATTTAAATAATGTGGCTTTTTAAAAATTGACTTTATGCAATTTCTGAAATACAATGCTATTAAATAACTTGTATACAATGCATATTCCAGGCACTACTCTAACTGCATTACATACATTGTTCAATCAGCCCTCAAAACAGTGCATAAAATGCACTCCATGAATACAAAAAATCAGGACCAGAAAGTTTAAGTGATTTTTTTAGAGTTACAGACTTAGTAAGTGCCAATAAAATGATTAGGACTCAAAGGACTATGATCTGTGCTCTTCTCTGTCCACTGATAATAGTTGCATATGAATAGATATGGTTTTTCCTAATTGTAATATTTTATTTATGACACTTTCTCTACAAGCACTACAAAGATACTTGCATTCTCATATTATATGTGAAGTGGAGTTTTAAAAAGGACGAGAGAAATATATTCTCCTGTCCAATTAGGCTTGTATTGTTAAAATTTGAGTTGAAAATCTTCAGAAAAAATTACTTTCTGAGATGTCTGCTTGGCAAACCTTCTACACTGAGATAATCAGGTACACACGGTAGTCTCGGATATTACTTGTCACGACTGAGTCAGTTCCCTGACAGACCAGACACAAACCCATGGTGATTTCTAGTTCTGGTCTTACTCTCTAGTCCTGCAATTCTCAGAATCATTCCCTTCACAGAACCTTACCCCACAGCTAAATTAAAAACTTTTGCCTGAGACTAGGGCTAGGTGCCAACCAAATAGCTGTCTTAGCAATAGAGACACCTGTCTTCTAGCAGACTAAATGAGATCACTGACTCATCTACATAAACCAGCAGATGGGAAAGAGTGGCATTTGTTATCAATGTTTGGCTGGATTTCAACCAATTACATGAACGTACAATGTTGGGTCTTTTATTGCCAAACTTCTAAGTCACTTCCCTAATGTGGTTTATATAAATATGTTCTTAAAGATTCAAAATAGTAATTGCATCTGCTGTATTTATGTGTGTGTGTGTGTGGTACTGGAGATTGAACCCAGGGCCTTTTCACTGAGTTACATCCTCAGTCATTTGAAAAGTGTTTATTTTGAAGCAAGAACTCCTTAAGTCTCTACATGTTTCAAACTCATACCTTTCCTGCCTCAATCTACCCAGAATGCTGGGATTAGAGACACGTACCACTGTACCCAGCTTCTGTTTCATATTTTTTCCTAATTGACTAGTGCTTATTCAAGACTTTAATACTTCTATGCATTTCTCCCAAACCTAATAGTCATTAGTATTTCCATTATTAATTTCTGTACATAAAACAGAACATAATCTTTCACACCATCCTTCATCATTAACCCTGCACCATGTGTCTTTTAAAATGGTTATGAGGCCTTGGCTGCTATCGCTAACATCACACAACAAAACAAGCATATCATAGCTTGTGCTAACGTATATCCAGATATTATAATTTTATGAAAATTTTATTTCCCCCTTTTATCCTAGTGCCAAAGAGAGTGCCTGACACATAATCAATATTCAATAAAGATTTGCTGAATGACTCAGTGAATGAATTACAGGATGAATACTTGAACTACTAGCATTTGAATACCAGGTTTCACTGCTATAATGGAAGGGAGTGAGAATTTCAGAAACTTCGTCAGGGTCTCTATGGGGAACAGCAATCACTCATCCAATCCCGATCAATATTTACACAGTGTGAGTTATTCCAGACTGGGTAAGAGCAGTGTCTTTTTCATCTTTCCATCACAGGTTGTTAAGCAGGGCCACATACATGGCAGAATTTCAATAAGTCCTGTTAAATGGTCACACATGGAGGGCAAGATTTGACCCTTCTCTCCAAGGAATGCATAATTTATTCTGAGGGCAGAAAGGCTGGCTGCAACATCTTGTGGGTTGCTGCCTACTAGTTTTACAGGTTAAAATTAACATCAATATAGTATGTACTGACCCTTCTTAACTTTTTAAGTAACGCAAGATCCAGTCCCTCAGTTCCCTTTCAAAATTAAAAATTTCAAGTTACATCCATCTTCCTGTGACTTGATTTCTGTGATAGTGATTTAGAAAGAAAAATTACTAGCACATCATGAGTTACCATGTAGGAAATAAAACAATCCATCTTTTATCATTAAGTTGTGACATGTGCCTGCATGTGGCCTGAGTTCCAATGAATTTGGCTTTGTGTAATTCCCTGGGTCATTAGCTATGCAATCATAATTTTTTTCAGCTGTGCAGATTGGTGTTATTTTTCTCATCCATTTCTCTCCTCCCCTTCTTCATCACATTTCTACACTGATGGAAACCATGAGAGCACCATCTGGTACAACCTGTGCACAGGGCCAATCAAAGCAAGGCAGCCACTGGAGGATGCCCATATTTCATTAGATGCACTCATGTGCTACCCTTGGTCTCTTGCCATTTCCTATCTCTCTAGATTTAACTTCAGGGAATTCAAGGACTCCTCAGTAGTGACTAAATACAGACCTTCTGCCCCCAGTGGCAGTCACAGCTGAAGAACTGTTTCTGTAAAAGGTGAAACAATTGACACTGAGTTATAAATAACTATATTTGCAGAGAATTAACATTTCCTGCATGTCTACCAACTAAATTAGGCTATTATAGAGGCAGTTGCCAAATGAGTATTAACATAACTGGAAAAGTTTCACTGTGTATGAGTCAGACGATCCTGGCTATGTGCAATACCTTTAATATACCGTATTGACTTTAATTTCCAAGAAGTTCTTTCATGTGTAGGCAATGCCCCAACTTGGAACAATTGCCTGGAATCCTACTCAGTAGAAATTACTCTGCAACTTGTGAGGAGCAAATGAATTAGAAACATTGTGGCTTCATTTTTTTTTAAGTGGGTGAACTACCTTTAGACAAACTATTTGATCTCTATGAATACCAGTGAATCTGGTACATTATTCCTTTTAGTATTCTTAGCAGCTTTATTGTGTGTCACAAGGAGAAAATACTATTAAAACAGAAGCCATAAGATGTAGGTTCCAATACAGACTTTTTGTTGAAATTTTAAGTTAAATTCAGAGAACATTAAAATAATGGGAAATATCCAGGTTTTAGTAAAAATGAACTAGAAAGACTTAACTTGAATGAAAAACAAAAACAATAGAATCCAATACCAAGATGATAAGTGGTGTTAGAATTTTCAAAGGTTTTTAAACTGGCAGGATTAAAAAAATGCTTTAGTGAAGACTAAGGATAGAACACTTACATACAACAAGTCCCTGCATGCCACCAACACTGGAAAGGAAAGGAGAAGGGAAGAAAAGAGAAAGAATAATGTTTCTATAAACAATCTTGACTATATACAAAGCAAATGAAAAGCAGAGATCATCTTATAAAAATTTAAAAGACATAAAGAAGTAAAAAATAGAAATTTTAGAGCTAAAGAACACTAAAAGAGAAATAGAAAGTCCATTCAGTGGAGGTAACAATAAAAAGAGGAAAATAAAAGACAGGAACAGTGAGACAAATATTGATAGATCTTACAATAGAACTTACTTAGCTCAAACAACAGAAGAAACAAAATAGACTGAACAAAATAAACAGGGCTTCTGAAATCTAATGGATCATAGTAAAACTTTTGGGGGGGTACCAGGGATTGAATTTACAACCCTGTGCTTGCCAGGCAGGCACTTGTTCTGCAGAGCTAAATTCCTGGCCAATAGAAAAAGATCCAATATTCATGTCGTCCAGTGACTTGAAGAAGAAGAGGAAGAAGAAGAAGAAGAAGAAGAAGAAGAAGAAGAAGAAGAAGAAGAAGAAGAAGAAGAAGAAGAAGAAGAAGACAGAGCTGTAAGAGTACTCAAATAAATAATGGATAAAACTTGCAAAATCTAGCAAGGACATAAATCTCCAGACTCAAGAGTCAGATCATGCACTGAACAGGAAAGCACAAAAAAATTCATGCCAAGATACCACCCAATTAAACTTCTGAAAACCAAATACAAACTAAAAATCTTGAAAGTACTGAGAAGAAAATGACATTTTTACTTGTCAAAAAAAGCAATTTGAAGGACAGAAAATTTCTCACAAGAAATCATAGACAGCAAAAAGAAATGACAGAATATTTTCTCTTTCTCTGAAAACAAAAACAAAAACTTTGCTAACTCAAAACCCCACTGCAAATATAAACGTCCTTCAAGAATGAAAGAGAAATCGAGATATTCTCAGGTAAAGAAAGCAACAATTTGCCACCATCATGCCTGCATGAAAAAGAATAGTTGGAGGAAGTTTTCTAAACCATAGGAAACAATGAAAGAGGTAAATCTGGAACATCAGGAAGGTAGATGAAATATGATCTGAAAAACTGGATAAATTCATTATGCTTTACTTCTCTTGAGTTCTCTAAAATGTTTCATATTTAAAAGGAAATTATGATACTAGTGTGACTCTAGATGTATATGTAGGAAATATTTTAAATAATTATAAATGGTGGAAATTAAATGAGCATAATGGGAGTTGAAAGGGACCTTGTTCCAGAGAAGTGTTTACTTTTCCTAGACACTTTGGAAGACTTCTTTCTGTCTTGTACTGACAAAAACTCCTAATACATTGGCACCCAGTGACAAGAGAGAATGGAAAGTAAGTGTTTTTAGCTAAATAATGTTTCTGAGATGGGTAACTATTTGCTAGATAGCAGACAGTGTCTGACACTAATTCTGAGTGTTGATAAAGGAAAAGCATAAGATGTGTTTTTAAATGTTAAGTACAAAGCCTGCTCCTAATCTATATGACTTTTCAATAAATATCTCTTTTCTTTTTTATAGGAATTCACAGAAACAGCCCAATATCATTTGGTGCTCGTGTGAAAAACTGGTTTTTTTGAATTACAGTACTCTTAAGTGTGAGAGGTGAGACTATTTCCACATCAAAATATACTTCTGCATCACATTTTGAGGTACCTGTGCAAGTAAATTATAGATACAGGAATAACTCTTAAGAGTTGCTCTTTTCTAAAGAAGATTTGGGTCTTTGCAGGAAATATTCATTAGTTAAGTAACAAAAAGGAAAGGTTGTCCCATAATCTGGGGAGTTTTCCTGAGTCTTCTTCTGTTTATCTGGACAAAAACATTTATTGGCAGTACGTTAGTTTTCCTCTACCTTCCCATAAAGCGATAGAGGTAACAATCCTCCCGTTGTTGCCACCATCTCTTGGAGTTCCTAGCCCCTATTACTTCCTATACTTCAACCCGCGGGCCATTCTCTGAATTTTACAACTTGCCTGGCTCCTGTGTACATGTGTATGTTAATACTTTGTATGTTTTTCTCCTGCTTATCTATGTATTGCCAGTTTATTTCAGCAAACTCAGACACTGAGGGGCAGAGAGATGTCCTTTATCCTCATATGCATTGATCATCTATTATTTTGCCTCACAACCACAAACTCAAGTATGAGCCTGACTGGTTCAAGTGTCCTTTATCACTTACCAGATGGGCATATGAACCATCATTAGCCACTGAGACCTGAAATTTCCCTGAAAATCTTGCTTCTGAAAAATACAATTTCTTCCTTTTATACATTGTACTTGTGGTGAACTCTCTAGAATTGCCTAATCTTCATCAAGTTACCAGCTCTAAGATATAACCAACAGATCAGACTCATCTCACCATATTTTGGGAGATGGAAAGAATCTGTCTCGAGTCTTTGACTCTATCAACCATGGAGCCTTTTCTACCTTTTAAATTCTAGCTATATGAAAAACTCAATTATGTTTATTTTTTAATTCTTTGTCTTTCAGTTCTTACTAGATAACTCAACTAATAATATGTGAAAAAAAGTTCTAGAAAAACTCAACTTATGTGAAAAAAATGGTTAAACTGAAGTACTCCTGAAAAATATTCTAGAGAACCAACCAGAAAAGCAAAATAATAACAAAAACAACAAAGTGTTCCAATTTTTACCCTGGTTTTAAAAATTATTTCCAAATGTTAAAGTCTTTCTTTTCTCATGTTGAGAGGCACAATAAACACTTTTTTATATTATAATTTTAATTATAAAATTTTGCTCCAGTCTTGCAGGGTTTTAGACTATCTATTAAAGATGAAGATATAGATGGCCCTGGTGAACATTGAGCCACCAGGAATTATGTGCATCGTACAGACCAAGTGAGGCCTTGGTGAATCTTAGATTTTTATGCCCTATTAAATAAGTTTCTCCTGTCTTAAACCTTATTGTTATATGTTTCTTGTTCCTTAAACTCTACAGTTGAAGGATTTTTGACAGAATATTAATGGCTTTTCTGGTTTGTGTCTGAATGCCCTTACAAAGCCTCATGTGGTCATGAGTGGCAGGTTTTTTAAAGGCAGCTGAATCTAGAGTCTATGATTCATTCATTATCTAGACCTATCATTTGTGTGAGTTGTATACCTGCTCTAAGGCAGGTAGCCTACCTACAAAATAAGGGATGGAAGAGAACCTTGCTCTTCTCTTTTGTGCTCTTGTTACTTTTGCAGTCTTCCATCACCATGAACTATTGCCCCTCTGCTATGTCACACTCTGCTTTAGAGTCAGCTGATTATTGACTGAAACCTCTACAAACTGTGAGCTAAATAAACCTGTCCTCCTTTAGATTTGAATGTCAGGTATTTTGTACCAACAATAAGAGAAAAGTAAGATAGCGGCATTCTGATTAACTTATACATTCTCAGTGGAAAAGAGGCACAGAAAATGTTGGGGGCAAAATCACACCAACATGCATGTTTTTGCTAAGAAAACTATTGATAAAAGAGATGCACTCAAATGACCCCTCTCAACACAGATAAAAGATTGTTTTAGATAGATAGATAGATAGATAGATAGATAGATAATAGATAGATATCCAGCAAATCAGTGAGAAGTGGAAAGTATTACTATGGCTCAAGCTGAAATTAAGAAGGTAATTTTTGACTAGGAATGAAGAAAATGATTCTTGACAGTGAAATAATTGGATTCTAAAGTCACATCCTGAGAGACATAGAAGACACTTATTCTTGCATCATTTTTGAAAGCAGGAATGCATAATGGCAATATTCTGTGAAGTTCCCACTAGGGAATTAATTCTCTCATGGCACAGTGTTTTCATGTGGCCTAGTGGTTCTGTTCTTTTTTGAAAGAAAGCTGGTAAAATCAAGACAGCTCTACTAACGACGTGAAGAGTCTGATCTATTCTGTATCACTGTAGTGGGTATACACGTACTTGAAATTTTCAAACCATTAACAGTAAAACAGGGTATGAGAAAATTGTAAGGGCTGGAAGGAATCAGCAAGGTCACCTCATATCTTCCTCAGGTAGATGATAACTGTCACTTCCTTAGTACCTGCGTTGTAGCCAGCCTGTACATTCTTTCTTAATCTGCTACACCCATTCCTGTAAAGTAGGTCTGATTATCTCACTCAAGAGAGAGAAAACTGGGTTTAGAGATTTGAAAAGCCAGACAAATCACACAGCTGTTGACTGTATGAGTCAGAGTGCTCACCCATTTGGCCCAATTTACAAGCATAAGCACTTTCTTTCCACAACACCACTTTTCTCAGAAGGCAAAGATCCTGAGGCCCAGAGGCTGCCTCACCTGTTCCCAAGCCTGACAATTGCTCAGTACTTAATACTTGCTTAGGTCCTAACTCAGCTCTTCCATTTTTTCCCTAAACTCGTGCTCTTTATGAGCACATAATATAAATGTACCACCTCACTAAGTAATCTGTATCTAAAATCAGGGTAATTAGGGGCAGGGTCAACCAGCACCTGCTTTTCTGGTTGGTGGTAGTAATTAAATTTCTTCTTAAAACATGGCCTCCCATACCTTTTTGTTATGGCTAAAGCCTTAAAGTACTGCATAAAACTTCTAAAAATGGTTGAAATGTTTCTACCCTTCCTAGCCACACATTTGGAAAAAAATATATTATTCTTTCTCTCATAGAACTTTATCCATTTGTTCTATTTGCTTTCCCTGCCAAACCTTCCAGTATTGCTACCTCGCTATGGGTACCTGCTTTCCTAAACTCCAGGTCCTAATTTTACCACCATTTGCATATACTGAGCTTTCTCCTGTGTTGAGTATTCTTGCCTCTACCCAAGGCTTTCTTGGCAAGTTCTTTGTTTTGTGTTAAAACTGGTCTGACTCCTCCTTTGAGAAGCCAGACTTCCTTACAGTGACGAATTAAAGGTCAGTTCTTAAGCTTGTTTGGTGAGAGAGGCTCCCACTTTTCTCACTTCAAATATGAAAAAGCTACAGGCTACATTTTAGTGTAAGTGACCTGGTTTACAAGCCTGACTTCAAGCTACCCACCATCATAAGCCAAGGGGTCCATGTCAGCACTGAATATTTAAGACAAAATAAAATTTAGGAACAATGACACTCACAGTAACTCCTTCATTAAGTTTCTTCCTTTCCAACTTTTGCTCTTTCCCTTCCATTAAAAACCACATTCAATGTTAGGAGTTGTCTCTTTCAGTTGCAAATGAAACACTGGCTCTCTACACACAAGCTTGCACTTGGCAGGACTTGCAAAAGGACGTTTGAAAGCTGGATTCAAAGTGGCAGAGGGTTTCAAATTCTGTAGACATCACAAAACGATTCCTTATTGGTAGCAACTGGTAAGATCTATCACCGAGAAAGCTAGACTGGTCCCCTCAGGATGGTCCAGTGAAAAACACTCTATGATTTTTTTTTATTTAAAATGAAAATATCATGTTTACAAACGTGGTGAAAGTAGTTGTCCCTGCGAATGTTGTAATGTCCTCATGTTTTAATTGGCACCCGATTTGAAGCTCTCTAAATAGAAAGAACAGGGAGAGGGACTGGGAGGAAACTTGATCTGAAAATATATGGAAGATTTGAAATCACAAGGCTTTTTGCCACATTTTTGTTATGAACTAAGGTGCAGATTACCCCTCAAAGTAAGCAACAACATCTCAGGATGAAGAAACACACGCAGACACAAACACCCATATACACACCACAAGTACACAGTAAAACTAAGTGGATACCAGACTAAAAACCCTGCACAGAAGGCTTCTTCTAAAGCAGTCATTTGGAGAAGGAATAGTCTTTTCTGTCCTGAACTGGAATTCACTGCACAAGAACAATGCTCTCTTCAAAGATTCTGGCACATACCGGATAGCAGGAGCCATCCAAAATCCTGGATAAACATACACAGGCTTTTTGCACAATGACTGGAAGTAAAGTAATTTGCAGCATGAATGAAATTTTTTGACCTCAGAAGAAAATCACTCCTTTGCCCGAGAGTAAACTCCTGAAACTAGAGTCTATTACAGTCTCTGCAATCTGGTTTTAATGAGGTAGGCAGTTTATGGTGGTTTGACAGTAGTCAATATTCAATATTGATTTTTGTTCTTTTTAAATCACCATTAGTAACAGAATGAGATAAATCAGAACCATTCAGTACTGTGAACTGCAAGGAAGGAATGACTTTGGAGGAGGCAAGCTGAATTTACCTTTTTTTTTTTGAAACAAGGAATAAATAATAATTATAACAGAAACACAAAATAATTCAAGAGAAGCTGGACCCTAGTGCCAAAAGGCAATTCTCTTCATATAGTCACCTAAATCATTAATGGAGAAGGTGTGTGCATTTTTCAAAGTCACATCTCTGAGTAGAATTCAATATTGACGGTGAATCCTGAATTGTGTTTGTTTTTTTTCAGGCCAAATATTATAAGGGACCTAATTGAAATTCAAGAAGGCTCTACCTATAAAACACCCGGGTACTCTGAACATTGTGTGATTGTCTTCACTTCGTCTCTGCTGAAATCTTTTCTCTATATTCTTTCTGTATATGGCTGAAGGCTGATTTACTAGGTGTTGTGGCTATTTACAAGATACTGATGTCTAGGTTTAATGCCAGAAGAAAGCTAACATTTCATGAATATTAAAAGACTTGTAGTATTTTTTTGTTTTAGCCAGGCTTGAACAAAGTTTTATTAGGGTTTTTGTGTGTTCACTCTCTTGCTTATTGATTTGTTTGTAGAAATCTGACCAAATAATATTTCTTTACTTACTTAAAATTTATTGTGAACAAAAGAATGTATCAGGCACACAGCACAGTAGAGGTCAGTGATATAGCAAAATAGCTGTAGACTCTGCCTTCATGGAGCTTGCATTACAGTATGACAAAGAAAAAAGAAGAAATATGAATGAATAAATTTAGAATAATCCTTATTAGACTGTAACTCTGCCAATAAAAGGGTAAGGGAGAGAGAGAGCTGTATTATATGCTATAGGTAGGGATGTCTTCTACTGGGATGTGATATTTAAACTGTCACCAAAGAAAGAAAATAGGTAATCATACTAAGAATCTGGGGAGGATGGCATACCAGATGGCACTAAGAGATGTGAAAGGGCTCTGAGACAAGACAAATGCTGGCATATACAACAAAGAAAACAACCAAGAAAAACACTGTGCCTAGAGTTTGATGGTCCTGAGGAACAGGGGTAGAAAAATATCAAGGCATAAAGTCACAGATTGTTAGACTTCGGAGTAAGCTAGAGACCATTTTATGAATTAAATGGATTCCAAGTGAAGTGGAATGACTTTCAGAGGCAGGACTAAAAACAAAATCTACTTGGGGATGTGTGGCTCAAGCAGAATGGATGATGGAGAATGGGGAAGAAATAGTTGGGACAGAGGTGGCTAAGTTCAGGATATTGCAAGAAAGATTAAAGGAAATTTTATGGACATATCTTTATATGGCCTTATTTATGAGACAGTGAGAGGAAACAACCTAAATTTGTATTGTTAACGAAATCAAAGAAGGTTGAGAAATTCTTTTGAGGGGATATTACGTGGCCATTTAATGTGATATTTATAAACAGATGCTGTTGATATTTAAAAGCTATTACAATAAAAATGGAAAACAGTACAATATATAATGTATACCCAGGAGAAGAATTCTGTGATCTGTTATGGATGATAGATAGATAGATAGATAGATAGATAGATAGATAGATATGACTAGATAAACTTACACAAATACATTTATAAAATATATTTCATAATCAGGTCTACTAGTTTTGACACTCAGTTATTATGAACCTAGATGTCGTCTCATTTTTTCCCATCCAAATGCCAAGAAGATATTAGTGTACACGTGAGTGAGTGGAGGCTTAATTAAGTCTCTTGAGCTCACAGGGTAAAAAGTAGGTAAGTCAAGAGACAAATCATGAAAGTGTTTTTTAAATATGTGGTTTTTTTTTTTACTTTTCTATATTTTCTAGTTTTGCACAGTATTAGTGTATTTTATTAAAATTTCAAAAATATATCAGATGGTGATTTAACAAAAGAGATATAACTGGAAGTTTTGCATTTTAAAAATTGACATTGGCGATCTGCTCCTTTTCTCTCCTCCCAAGAATCTGCATTGTGTCTGAAGAGTTGGCTCTCTGGGCTGCTTTCAGTTCATTAAGTGTTCATTCATCATTTACTATGGTGCTCGTATTACTGATTCTCTCTACCCTTACAACCGTGGCGCAATGAACCACTGAAAGTTCCAGTTCTCTTTCAGAGCAATTATTCCTGTTTGGGAGGAAATGACTTCCTGTGATTTTTCTGGTTTTCATTTGTGGAAGCTAGGTTTCCAGATAATTTACACAATTGGAACTGGTTTTCTTCTTACTTACCTTCAGTAAATTTCTTATATGTACATGAAAAATCTTGATTTCATAATTTTCATACATTCCTGTCTCACTCTTGCATCTCTGCCAAGGAAATGAGAAACATTTGGAGACCCTACAAATGAGATATATCAATATGAGATATATCAGCAGTGTTATATGCCTCTACTTTCTACTCTTAGCTTTCATCTATTATTTGGAGGATTCATTTTTATCTTTTTTCCAGCTTCATAACTTTATCAATGTCTTCACAACAATTTGCTAAAACTATTTTAGTGCAATAAAATGTTTTTAAAAATGTTACAATTGTTTTATCCAAATTTATGACCCCATTTTTGATGACCATTGGTTCTTGAAGTTTCCAACCTGAAAAGAAGGAATTAAAGACAGTTATTATAATTTTTATTTACCCTGACACCTCCTCAAACATAAAAATGTATTTATCTACAGCATAAAAATTCTTAAACGGGATATTTGCTAAACATTTCAATATCATGGAACAATTATAAATCATTGCATGAAGAAAGAAATAATTAGTGAAGTATTTGTATGAGTGGCTTTTGGGGGAAATGAGGATTAGCCCCCACTGAGATATATACCCTGCCCTTCCTGTTTTTTCTTTATTAAAAAATATTATCTCATTTAATGCTGCAAATGAAATTATAATTTAGGTAGAGTTACTGCTCCTTATACTGAGGAGCAGGTTGGAGCCTGGAGAGGCCCAGATGAAGCCACACTTGTCTCGGGATGAACAGCAGTGAATGGTAATGCCAGAATTTCAACCCCAACCATTCTCGTTAGAACCTTTAACTTTCGATTATCATAATGTAATACATTACATTTGACAGTGAAAGGGCACTTATGCCCGTTCATTCCTAACTGAAATCACAGCTTGGAAAACCAGCAAAGTTTTATTCACATTTGTGTCATTCGGTTTAGAGTCTGTTGACTGTTTGTCAGCTAATGGGAAGCTTCTTCCAAATGATTGATCAAAGTCCATAAAACTCCAAATGGTAAAGAAGAAACAGCCAATCTAATTAATTGACCACAGGTTCCTAAACAAAGATTGATATAATGAAGTTAATCACCTAATATAAATATCTTTGTCTCTCTCTATATAATCAATAATACAGATTTAAATGAGCTGTCTCTTATTTTTACAAAAATAATAGGCAGCATGAAAAACTTGATCAGCTTTATATCTGGTCACATGAGAGATGCACCGTTATTGTTATAAACATAAAACTGAAATGTTTTAGATTAAATATTTTGTGTAATGCAATACATGGGTTTGCGGTTTACCAATCTCTTTGTAGTGGGGAGGAAGGGATGAGACAGGGCTGATGGGTGGGTACTAGTTACAGTTAGGCAAGAGTGAGAAGTTCTGCCATGCTGTGTGCAGTAGGGTGACCACAGATAACAGTAATTTAATGTACATTGCAAGAAGCTATAAAAGTCTGAGGAGGTTGTCCGGAGGTTTAGCTCAGCAGAGTAGGTGCCTACTTGGCAAACATGAGGTTGTGAGTTCAATCCCTGGTACCAAAATTAGAAGTCTGAGGATGTATTTTAGTGTCTGATCCCTAGCCCTGAAAATTAAGAAGAAAAGGTATAAGAAGGAGGAGGAGAAGGAGGAGATGAAAGAAGAGGAGGAAGAGGAGAGGAGGAGGAGAAGGAAAAGAAAAGGGCAGGGAAGAGGGAGGCAGGGAAGTTAGAAACAGGAAAAGATTTGATGTTTATTTGATTTAACCATAATGAGGTGATAAATGAGGAGATAGATATGTTTAACCAGATTTAAACATTAGAAAATACTTAAAAGTTTTGTACTATCATTTAACTCATTCATATGCTTTGTGTATCAGTAAAAAATGAGTTTAATTAAATATGATTGAAAAAACCTAGAGGAACTTGTAGTACCAATGAAACTAACTTCTCTTAATTCACAGAATCCATGTGTTACCCTCTGTCAGCTACATATATCCATTTCCTGCTTCTTCATCCCTTCAATAAGATAGGCATTATCTCCAGTTCATCCGGGGACAACGGAGCCATATGCAGGTTCAATCATTTGCTCAAAATTCATGAATGTTAAAGGACCTGAAAATAATTCAGACTAATGTGTGATGGTAATAAGTACTGTACTGTTCCTGTACTTTCTCAGGGAAATAAAATTTCCCATGTCAATGAGAACATGTCCTCTACTTCCTATAGTTGGCAATTTTATTGATTGATTGATTGATTGATACCAAGCATGACTCGTGCTTGTCAGGTTGGCACTTATGCCACTGAGCTAAATCCCCGGCTAGTTGGCAATTTTAATCATTCCTACTCCAAGATATCAAAGACAATGAAAATCTTTTAGGGTGTTATTTTTTTGAGCATTGAACTCTCTTTAATAGTATTACCAATGGTAAGAACTTTTGTTTCTACAATTATTATACAATCTTCATAAAACCTAATAATGAATGTCCTTTCAATTTTAGATATCAGTGACTCAAAGATCTTTTAACAACAAAAATCCATAGTTAAAGACTAGATAAAGGTTTCTCTTGTGTCACAATTAAATATTCTTAGAAGGTAGCCATAAAGAGTTCCTAGGAAGAGAATGTGAATGGAGTAACAATCCTCTCTTCTCTGATGTCATCACTTTCTGTGTAGAGTTTTGATCTTGGATGTTTTATTTTGGCTGGCTGTCAATGGTTATCTAATTATGGATGTGTCGTTTAGATTCACTGAATTTTAACTTGAAAAATAAACTTATTATGAGAATAATAAAATGAATACAATAACGCTTTACCATTTTGAATGACAAACATGACTATGTAGGATAAGAGGTTAGTAAGTACAAATATCAATATTCCTAGTGAGTAAAATGCAATTCACATGGTTTAATCTCTCAGTTATTCTATACATAGAGAACTAGGTAATTAAATGAAACATGCAGATACACAGTGACATTCCTAAATGCATGCCCACTATTTTTCTATTCTTTCATGATGGTTTATATGAGACCGTGCTGCCCCGCCAACATAGTTACGGCGCTCTCCCATTGCACAGCTCTAGAGAGTGCTGACCACTTTGCGGTCCATCAACCATGGATGCCTTGGAGGACATCTTGAAACCCAAGTGTTCCCTGGAGCTGTGTGCCAGAATCATTACTTAATAACTCCGACTCAGGTGGCTTGTACTTTTCTTTTTCAAAGACTTATCAATAATCTGCAGTGTTTTATAATTTTAAAACTCATATTCATTTTAATGATTGTTTGCAATAATTTGATATGAATATTTCAAAAATAACAGACACATGATTATATGTTGTCCTGAGTTTTTCCCTATTATTTAATATAATCAATATATATTGATAAGTTTTGAAAATGCTACACCATCCTGTTATCTTGGCCCATATCCCTCTGTCATCCTGAACACCTTACTCATTCCTCCTTAATTTTCCTCTTCCAACTCATGGCCACTGGCATTTCCCAACATGTCTAAGCTCTCAATTCTTTCCCATCTTTTAGCCATTTCAGAGCTTCCAATTCCCAAGGTGAATGCTTTTGGACTCAGGTTGACCTATGTATTGAATCCCAGCTCCTCTATGGATTTATGTGACTCATTTGAAGAGAATTTCACTGTTGCTCAGGATTAATAACATTAATCTCACAGAACTGGTCTGAAGAATATAATACTATGTTTGAAAAATGACACACTTCCTTGCAAATTGCAATAGTACTGTAATTGTGATAATTCTGTTTCACTGCCTTTTTATCGGGATTCAAACTTCTTGGACTTGAGACCATGCCAGCCTTGATTATTATCTTATATAATGCTTAGTGTAAGACTTCTACATAGAAAATGGTAATAAGTCAGTTATGACTCAATGCAAGGTAGGATCTATGTGGTACAGTTTCCAAGTAGTATCTTGATCAAATTAGCCTAGTCTATGAGATAAACATAGTGTGAATTATACTATATATGTAAATTTACATTGCTCAGAGAAGAAAACTGTTAATTCAATTAACACTACAAAATCCTCTTTCCTTCTTTCTCCTAATCTGTCATTTCATAGATCTCATTTCAGTATGATTTCTTCTTCTCAAACTTCTCTGTAGACAGTTTTTTTTTTAACTATACTCTATCCATCTTGCCTCACTTTCTCTTGTTCCTCACATTTTGTAGAATATACAGGAAGCAGAAATTGAGTGTCTAATGATTAAAGGTAAGAATTCTATTTGGCTGGCCATGAGCAAGGTAAGGGAAAGAAGAGTTGCTCATGTATTAACTGATTTGGACTCTATGTTGCCTAAATTTTGAATGAATAGAGTACAAAATTTTACTGGTTTTGAGAAACACAGTGCCTTTTTGCCTCTTAGTCTTCTTTGCATGTATCCAGCAAGGCTTTGCACCATCTTAATTTTGAAATGTATCTTTTCAGCTTGCATTAGTGATGAATAATTGATTTATGCTATTGCCTCACATTGAAAGGACTTCACAAGAGCTACTATATTAGTAGAGACAGAGTCAGAGACAAAGACAGAAAGGTAGGAGGTGCCGCTAGAGCACATAAAGTGAGTCATACTATTACAGATTCAAGAGGGACATTACCAGAGGAAATTCATTCTTCAGGGACACTCTCGAACATGTATGAAGGAAAGAGAAAGTAGAGTCAGAACCAGGAAAGGCTTTGCCCTCAAGTGGCCATTGTGCTATACTATTCCATGAAGTCTTACCCTTTCTCTCTTGATAATAAGCTCCAGGAGGGCAAGGGGTGTGTTAATTTATTTATTCCTCTTGGAACTTTCAGAGTATCTGCAAATGACTATGGACATTTCAGATTCCCATTAACTTGACAAACACCTGCAAAGCATATGATCGTTTCCTTCGGCCCAGGGGAGACCAGAAGGCGACCAGAGTAGGCGTGCTAGGTGTTGATTCAGTATTTTAAAATGTTGAACGAAATCTCATTTAACTGAATCCTTTTATTATTCTACCACATGTACATCTAAAAAGACTACTGACAGAAAGTCTTGTAGTGAATGATAAGAGAAAATATTCACTGTTGATAAATGGTGGAGTTAGAAAGTTTAATCAAAGAACAACCTCGTTAATGTAAAGCTGGTAAGTAAGCCTCAATTGATCTCTTGGCTCCAGTGATTACAAACTATGTTATTTGAACAAAATCTTCTCATTTGCCATAATTTTTTTCTCTATCTAATTTCATCTGGTAGGGAAATAAGATATAAATATGACCTATTTAATATTATACCTGGCATAGAATACATCCCAAAAATTTGGAGGAATAAACTTACTGAGGCTCAAAAGAAATGATGATCCAAAAAAGATGTCAGAATGAACTTCAGAAACAAATGTCCTTCTGACCTTCTCCTGTCCTCCTGTGCCTCATTCCTCATTCTCCATGAGGCAGGCTGAGGACATTAGAATTACTTTTTCTATAAAGTGGAAGCATTGTTGCTTTCATAAGAAGCAACCGTACTTTTAAAACAGTAGTAAACTCAAAATCAGCTCTCTACCATTGCCCGGGCTTTCTGTGTAACAGTAGACCATAAAGGAATTCTCTGGCACAGCCTGTGCTTTTGCAGGACCTAAGATATCATTTCAGAGCGGGTCCTTTCCCATCCTCAGAATTAGGGATGCTGCATAGAGAGGTGAGGAGAAATCTGGATAAGATTTGCTGCATTTCTGCCTCAACTTATTAGCACTAGATTCTAACTTTTGGCCCAGTCATTTTTCCTTTTTACTTTCTTTATGCTTCACTGACAAAAATAGATAGATCTCATTGGTCCTTAAGTTTTCTGTTTGAAGGTTCGTGTGTCTTATAAAATTATGATCAAATAAATCTGTGATCCTTTTGTTTGTTAACCTGTCTTTTGGTACACGGGTATCAGCCACACTTCCTTCTGATGGACATGTGGTTAATGTTGATTTACAGTTTGATTTGCTTGAGACACACCTAGCATATTAGTGAAGCACACTTGTAGGTGTATCTGTGTGAGTTATGAGGGAGTCAGTTTAGGGACCACATCTAGTGCCTAGTCTCTTCCACTGTGAATCTTTCTTGCTTTTGGTGCTTTCTGATTGCTGTGTGATAGACAGATTTCCACTGCCATGTCTTTCCAACATGTTCTTGATTTGGAATTAGCTGCCCATGGGCTGAAAGCTCTGAAACTGCGAGGCAAAAGCAAAGCAAAACAAAACAAAACAAAGAAACCCTTCTTCCTGTAAATTATGCATGTCAGATATTTTTGTCTCAGCAAGGAAAGGTGACTACTACAAAGGACAAATAATGCATCATTTTTTTTTGTCTCTACAGCTGCCTAGCAAGACACTATCTTCTATATAATTTTAACTTGAAATAATAAATTAAAAATTATAAATTAAAGAAACGTGAGCATTTTACCCAAAGCCGTGTTTTCTGTGCACTACCCTTTAATTTCCATATGTTCTCATATGTGCCTCTCTCTGCTGCACAGTAGCGGTCCTTGCCAGTTCTATCCCTCACACCCTCCTCATTCACGCTGGTGTTTTTCAAATCTTGGCTTCACAACTATTTGGATGCAATCTTTAGCCTACCTAATTGGGCTCTATACACCAATTTCTCCTGGATTTCAGTCAGTTTCTCTGCTTGGACTTCAGTTAGTGGTTCAAGTTCCTTCAGGGCATGGGCATAGACCAAATGAAGCAGCAAGCCTGAGGGGGAGTCATCCCCAGAGAAAGTATTTTACAGGTGTGGGAAGAAGCCTGGTCTCTCTCTTTTGCAAAACTGCTGCAGGCTGAGAGCAGACTGCTTTCCCCCTCCCCTCACTTCCTAACTGTGAGAACAAAGAAGCCTGCTCCTGTGAGATATAGAGTATTTGGCAGTGTTTGAGATGATTAAAAGCAAGAAAAAGATTCCTTGTGGGTTTTGACAGGGTTTTCTTCCCCATCTGGTGAAAGAGAGAAACCCTTGTCAACATTCTGCTACCAGGCAAGGGGTTTAAAGCCAATCTGAACTAAGCCTAACCGAGCAGAACAAAGAATTTCTTCATGCTGAGAATAATCTGAGATGCGTGGTGGGGGCGGGGTCATTTCCTCTCCTGACAATGTGGAGTAGACAAGTAGCTTTCGATCTATTAAGTTCATAGAAGAACTTCAGGGAAATCTTATGCTTAATTTGCATATTGACCTTTTAAATAGGCAGCTTTGAATAGTGAGTCTTTGCCACTGAGGAATCATCAATCAAGTCACATTTTAAACCTGTTTTTGGTGTAGTGTTTACTTGAAATGAGTATTTGGAAAAAAGAATGGAAGCTGATAGTCAAGAATGTGGCTGTTGAGGTTATTTTGGTGAAGTCTGTGACAGCAATTTGCCCAATTTAAAGATTTTTATTAAAGTCAGCAAGTGTTTGCTGAACACACATAATATCTTCAGAATTAAAACACAATCACACATCACTTAAGGACAAGTTCTGAGAAAGGCATCATTAACTGATTTCATTCATGTGTCCAACTATAGGATGTATTTGTACACCAAATCTAGGTGGTTTTACCACCTATGCATCTCGGCTATGTGATATAGCCTACATTTTACTTATTTATTTATTTTGATTTTTAAACTTTCTTGTTAAAGATTAAGACAGACACACATATTAGCCTAGATCTACACAGGGTAATCATATTATTTTCTTTCACTTCCGTATCTTCTCCCACAAGAAGCTCTTCAGGTAATCATACACATAGAGCTACTATCTCCTGTGATAACAAAGTCATCTTCTAAAATATTTCTGGAGGGTTTCCCTGAGACTATTTTATGGTTATTGTTTTTTAATTTCATAAGCATAAAACATATGCTGTGAAAATATGGCAGAAAGTATAGTGTAGCCAATACATAAACCAGTAAAGATTATTTGTTATCAAGTATTTGAAGTACATATGTTCGACTTCTATGTGACTGATAGCAAAGGTTTGCTTACACCAGTCATCACAAACACAGGAAAATGTTGTGTGACCAAGTCTCAAGAGCTATAGATCTGAGCAATAGGCATTTTTCATTTCCATTCTAAGTTTACAGACTCATCATCGTATATGTGATCCATCCTTGGTCAACACATGGCTAAGTAGTACATGCCATATAGAATAAGGACATTATTGCCAATGTTTTGTTCTTACCCTGTACTGATATCTCTTTCACGCTCTAAGGACCACAAAGACGTGAAAGTTGTATTTGCATCCTAGGCTGCCCTAACACATTACCACACACACAGTGGCTTAAAACAACAGAAATTTATTTTCTTATAATTCTGGAGGCTGGAAGTTGAAACTCAAGGTGTTGACAAGGCACACTCTTGCTAGAAACTATGAAAAATAATGAACTCTATGTCTCTCTTACTATGGCTTGATTCATTGTCCCACCTCTTTAATCCTTTATTTCTGCATGTGATCTTTTATTCTGTTTGTCTTTTCCATTTTTATGTGTTTATAACCAAATCCTTCTTTATTTATCTTTTCCATAATACATGACTGATTGTTAATTTTAACTGGGCCATGGGATGTCAAGGTGCCAAAATTTCTCAGTGTTTGTTGACCTAAGAATTAAAGGAAAAAATTTACTGTCTTCCAAAATACAACGGTAGGGCAAGGAGAGTAAACATTTATACACATTCCCATCCTTACTGGGAGAAAATGGAAGCACTACAATAGCTACTATCTCAAACAAATTCAAAATCCAGAAAGGCAAACTTTACTTAGTTTTAAGACCTGAAAATAATTCTAGCTTCTGCTGTTTAAAGTTATCTGGGTCTGCAGTTCTGGCCTCTTTATCTAAGGCTGTGTCCTTGGAGTCATCCCTCTGTTTTCTTGAAGGGCAATACACATTTGCAGCTGAGCAATTCTGTCATCCTGTTTTCTGTCTATAGAATCCAAACTGCTCGGGGGGAGCCAGCAGCCTCTCTCTGTGAGTCAGGGCCATTCACAGACTGTGGAGGGAGAGAACCAGGCCCCGTGGGAGGAGATCCCCACTGGAAAACCATATCAAGACATGTTATGGGAGCCATCATGTATTTACTACTGGCTTGTTTTGATGTCCTTTATTGCATTCATTGTTGTTTGTTTGTTTGTTTGTTTCTGTTCTATTGTGTTCTGCTCAATTTTTAATATGTCTGATGGTGGTATTTGCAGCTATTCTAAAGACAACAAAGTCATTGTGGCAACTATTGTTGATTTCATGAGGTTTGAAAGTCCAGTATCACTTATTCTGGTTTATTTTCATTGATTTTATTCTGTTTTATTTTCTTTGTTTTTTTTTTCCTCTTAAAAAAAAATCCAGAGAGTATGACAGTTTTCCTTCATCTCTACATTTATATCACCTACTCTTCTGCTTGCCTTCTCTGTGAGCCTGGGCCTAAATTCCCTCTCCTTATCTCTTATGAGAATATTTGGCTGGAAATATGGTGGTCCTATGCGTGCTAGGAGTGTGTTCTATGACTTAGCTGGATTTTCAGCCCAGTATTCACTCTTAGGCATATAAATTGATATTCACAAATCCCATGGATTGGGACTTGGACATATCCCATATTGTTCTGGTTGATCATCTTGTTACCTACTGAATGTTTAATAATCAGTGGATATTTTACCTTGTGCCAGACACTATGGTAAACATTTAAAATATTATTTCACTTCATACTTAAAATGATTTTTAAAATGTATTATTTTTCCAATTTGTGGATCAAAGAGTTAAAATGCAGTGAGGATACAACATCCTCAGTGTCTCACAGCTGATTTGCCTGATTTCTTACACAGAGACTTTCATTTTACTGCTGTGTTATCCATTGTGCTTCAGAAATTGACATTCTTATGTAATAGGGAAGAAAAAGTGCACCTTCAAGAAACTTTGATCTTCATGGCATTCCATGCTGGCTCCCTTTATTGTGTGTGCCATATACTCAGGAATAAACAGTAAGGAAAATGAACCAGTAAGACATTGTGGGGTTCACTGATTTTTGGATTACAGAATGTTCATTAATTCTCATTCTCTGTCTCAGGTGAAAGAGTCATTGCTGTCTGATTGCAGGATTAAATTTAAACAATAAAGTGGACACAATAACTTAAAGCACCTCTTTGCTTCCTGTTTGTAAGCTGGTTAAAGATTTTAAGTGAGGAATTGGGATAGATGATAACAAGGCTGGCTGATCCTGTGTGTCCACTAAGCATCTGCTTGGCCCCTGCTCTCTCTGACCCTCCTTAAGTGAAAAAATTGAAAGAAGATAGAATTTGCTCATCACTGAAAGCTTAGGTAAGCTTAAATGCGCATAACAGAAAAATGAAACTTTGACATTTGAAAGGACAGGTTGGAAACTAACAAGGTCAAGCATCTATCATAAGGTGAGCAGAAAGCTACTTTGGAAAATTGCACGGACACAGTCTCCAGTAGAAGCGTGTGACTGGGCAGACAGAAAGGGATGCAGATGGCAATGAGAATGATGCACCCTGCTTGTGCGTGGTTCTGCCTGACTGGGGCGGAATTCAAGGACGAAGACACAGAGGACGGAAATTAAATTTTCCAAAAATAATTTTACCAAATAAAAGAGTATTTGCCCTTATCCTTATTATAAGCAGTAACATTACTATAATGTGTAATACTATATATATACATATATATATGTATATATATATGTAGAAAGATTAAAAATACATGAAATATTATCACACAAAGTAAATGAATGGAAAATAAGAAACTCTGATGATGGTACTTTTCATTTTATTTTTATATTTTATTAAGAAGATAGTAAAATACAACAGAACAAGACAGAACAAAGCCAGTTGAAACAACGTAGCAAAATTGGACAGAACTTCAGGGCAGGATACCAGGATAATAGTAATAGGTACCACAGTGTATCTGGTTATCTTCACAATAGTTGTCCTTTCAATCAAGTTTAACAAAATCAGACCAAAAACAGAACATTATAAAACCTATCAAAACAGAGTGCTGAACTGAGCAAAACAATTAATCAGAACAAAGCAAAACAGTGAGAACAATGTTGGCCTTCAAAGAGATGATAGAAGGAAATCCCCCATATTTGCTATATTTTGCTATATTGCATATGATCATCCTTCCAAGAGATGCTCAGACCTCTGGCTCCCAGTTGCTGGTTTGGGGAGTGGGTTTGGACATTTGATTCTCAGCCCACATGCCAGTAGGCTCAGGGGAGATGCTGACTGGTTTTCTTCCTGGCTTGCCCACCGCTCGCTCAAGCCATGACTGCTTACCAGGAAGGTGGGTTGGTTGCTTTCTTGCTCAGGTACTTTATAAGAAATAACTACCATTACCATTTCATTCTGAGTCTTTCCTAAGTTATGTATTTATTCACATCTCTTTATATACTTTATTTTTTCTTTGAAACTGTTATATACAATCTCTCCTATACACTGCCTTCTTGACTGAAAGACTTGCTACAAAAGTTTTTCAGATAAATATTGCTTGAAGATACAATTTTCATTGCTATGTAGCTTGTCATCCCACATATGTGTATTAGTATTTGGTCAAATAACACATTCTTATTGTATATTTAGATTGTTTCCTTATTTACCCTTTTATAAACATTTGTGTTTGAAGTTTGTAGTATGTATTTTATGTATTTCAATTAGATTCCTCAGTTTTAGGTGGGAGACAATGTAATCTCAGAGGAATTCTCTCTCTTTCTCATGAGCCCTGTGTGCATATGCCTGATGTATATCACACACACACACACACACACACACAAATCCTGCAAAACAGATGACATTATGTCAGAAAGTCAAGTGAGGCAGTTGAAATATACATGTTATATCTGTTATGACTTATGTCTAGATGTCCCCGTATAGCCTTATGGGTTCATAGGTAGAACTTTTCAGAGCTGGCTGAATCTAGGGTGTATGACACTGGAATTAAAAGGGAATTTGGTATTCAATTAGTTTACTGATTGGAATTAGCATGGTTCTGGGTATGGATAATGGAAGCCCCACACTTGGCACCTATCATAAATCTTACAGGCAAATGTTTCCATGGTAGTGAAATAGTGCAATGGTTAACAACAATGCAGGCTTTACGCTCAAAGAGTGAATTCATATCTCAGTTTCTGGCACACATGAGTTAAGTAACTAACATCTCTATGTATAAGCTTTTGTCTAAAATTGGGATAATTATGTTAATTATAAAAATTAAATAAAACAAACAAAATACGTGTGATCTTTTGTAATAAATCTTTGATCATATTAGCTTGGCATCCAAAGAAGTGTTAATAATAAAAAAAATCAAATAAAAATGATAAAGAAATATACATATTCATCAATTTGGGTATAAAAAGGAAGATTCTATTAGAAATTTCCACTAAAACTTCATCATTAGTATTTAAAGTCTAATAAAAATTAGAAAATACTATAAAGTATAATTATATTGATTATTTTATATTTTGTAAAGTAGCCAGTCAGTCTACTCCTACTCAAATCAAGCGATCTACCAGCTCTCTGTTGGCCAAGGCTTCAAATAGACATTTATTTGACACCAAAGGAATTGGATCGATTTTGTACCATTTAAGAAAACAAAATCAATTCAACCAGGGGAGCCGGGCCCGCCAAAGGAGGAGTCAAGCTGGCGCCGTGCTGTGTGGTGAGTTGCAGCTTGCCAGGGCAGGCCTGGAGAAGTTTGGGACCATCGGTCCCAGCGGCTGGGTGCCTGCTCAGCCTCCTTAGGTCACTGGACTAGGCTCCAGAGGTTCCACGGACTTGAGTGGACTGCGCCCAGCGACCTTCATTCAACCAGGGGAGCCAGTCCCGCCAAGGGGGGAGCCAAGGCGCCGCTGCACCACAAGGTGAGTTGTGGCTCACCAGGGCAGGCCCAGAAAAGTTTGTGACCATCAATCCCAGTGGCTGGGTGCCTGCTTAGCTCCCTTGGGTCACTGGATTGGGCTCCAGAGGTTCCACTGACTTGAGTGGATTACGCCCAGCGACCTTCATTCAACCAAGGGAGCCAGGCCCACCACACAAAGGGAGCCAAAGCCAAGTAAGTCGCAGTAGCAGAGGGCTCAGGAGGTGATTTCCAACACATCCAGGGAAAGCTTTGCAACATTGCTGGAAACACAGAAATATAGGAAAATGATAAAAGGAAAGACCAAAATGCAATCTCAAACCTCCAGCCCATCCCAAGAAAACCTAGGAGCATGTACATAGAAGAAAATAATACACATACACCTGAAATGCATGAAATGATATCAACTGAAATAAAGAAGCAAGTATGGGAAGCTATGAGGGAATTCAAATCAGAAATACTCTCCCAGGTAAAAGAAGAAATGATAAAAGTAGTGAAAGAAATACTGAATGCATCCAGTGAAGACGCAGCTAAAAAATTAGAGGAACAAAGCAAAATGATAGAATCCCTGAATGAACAGTTTAAGAGACAAACAGAATACATTAAGCAGATTCAAAGAGATATACAGGAAATCAAAACCTCTAATGAAAGTTGCAAAAAACTGCCTCAGCGAAAATGAAGATAGAATCTCAGACCTCGAAGATAAGATTGCAGCTAGTGAACAGAAAAGGAAAGATCTTCTAACAATAACAAGAAATCAGGAAATAACAATTCAACAGCTGCAAGATGATGTAAAGAAAAACAATATAAGATTAATAGGGATGAAAGAAAAAGAAGGGGAAAACACAAATGATATCAAGAGGCTATTTACAGAAGTAATAGCTGAAAACTTCCCAAACATGAGTATGGAAACTGACATACAATTTAATGAAGAATATAGAACTCCAAATAGCCACAACCAAAACAAAACTACACCCAGACATATAATAATCACCATCCCAGAAATCCAACATAAGAACAAAATATTAAAAGCTGTTAGAGAGAAAAGACAGGTCACCTATAAAGGCAAACCTATCAGAATCACAGCAGACTTCTCAGCACAACAATGAAGTCAAAAAGAGCATGGAGTGCAGTTTTTCAGATCCTTAAAGAAAATGACTTCCAACCCAGAATGATGTACCCTGCAAAACTGTCCTTCAAAGTAGATGGACAAATGAGATAATTCCATGACAAGGAACAGCTGATGAACTTCATGATCACCAAACCAAACCTACAAAGAATACTGAAAGACATTCTAGATACACATAGGAAAAAGACACTAAGCAAGACAGACAATTAAACAGAATGGAAAGTTAAGATACCTCAAAAATTACATGTCAACAATAAACCAATATGTGACAGTTATAACCATTAATGTAAGTGGCCTCAATTCACCAATTCAAAGAAACAGACTGGCCGAATGGATCAAGAAACAATGTCCAAGCATATGCTGTCTACAAGAAACTCATCTAGCCCAAAAGGAAACTCATAGACTGAAAGTCAAAGGATGGAAAACAATACTCCATGCAACAGGAACTCAAAAAAAGTAGGGGTAGCTATTCTGTTTGCAGACCATGTGAAGTTCAAACCAAGAATGGTCCAAAGAGATAAAGAAGGTCACTACATACTAGTTAAGGGAAAACTGCAAGAAGAAGAGATAACAATCTTAAATATATATGCACCAAATTCCAGAGCACCCAACTACACAAAGCAAGTATTAACAGAAATGAAAAATAAAATAAGCAATAACACAATTATAACAGGAGACCTTAACACACCATTGACAAAAAGATAGATCAACTAGACAGAAAATCAGCAAAGAAATAACAGAACTGAAACACACCTGTGAACAAATGGATTTGATAGACCTATACAGAGTTTTTCATCCAACTTCAGAATATACATTCTTCTCAGGAGTACATGGGACATTCTCTAAAATAGACCATATACTAACCCACAGAACATATATAAGTAAATGCAAAAGAATTGAAATTATTCTGTGCATGTTATTGGATCATAGCACCATGAAACTGAAAATTAATGGTAAAAGTAACTGCAAAACCCCACAAACACATGGAAATTAAATAATACCCTCTTGAGCAGTCAGTGGGTCACAGAGGAAATTAAAGAAGAAATTAAACAATGTCTACAAGCAAATGAAAATACAAATAAAACTTACTGGAACATGTGGGATGCAATGAAAGCAGTCCTCAGAGGAAAATTTATTGCACTGAGTTCCCACATTAGGAAAACAGAACGAACACAAATAAGCAGCCTGATATAACACCTGAAATATCTAGAAAAGCAAGAGAAGCCAAGCCCAAAGCCAAAAGAAGGGAGGAAATTATAAAGATCAGAGCAGAAATTAATACAATAGAGACTAGGAAAACAATTCAAAGAATCAATGAATCAAAGAGTTGGTTCTTTCAAAGAATAAATAAAATTGACAAGCCCCCAGCCAACCTAATTAAAAAAAGAAAGAAAAGACTCAAATTCATGCAATACAAAATGAAAAAGGAGAAATCACCATTGAACCTGTGGAAATACAGAATATCATCAACAACTGTTTTGAAAACCTCTACTCTCATGTGTTCAATAACACAGAAGAAATGGACAGATTCCTAGAAACATAAGAACCACCAAATCTGGATCAAGAAGATGTAAAACTTCTGAATAACCCAATTTCTATTAATGAATTTGAAAATGTAATCAAGTCCCTACCAACAAAGAAGAGCCCAGGCCCAGACGGATTCACTGTGGAATTATATAAGAAATACAAAGAAGACTTAATGCTGACACTCCTCAAACATTTCAATGAAATTGAAAGAGAAGCAATTCTCCCTAAGTCATTCCTGGAAGCAAATATCACTCTGGTACCAAAACCTGAGAAAGACCCAGCTAAAAAAGAGAACTACAGGCCAATCTCCCTAATGAACATAGATACAAAAATTCTCAATAAAATATTAGCAAACAGCATGCAGCAAATCATCAAGAAGATTATACACTATGACCAAGTGGGATTCATCCCAGACATACAGGGATGTTTCAACATACGTAAGTCAATAAATGTAATCCACCATATCAATAGAGCCAAAAGCAAGAATCACATGATCATTTCTGTACATGCAGAAAAAGCTTTTGATAAGATCCAACACACATTCATGATAAGAACCTTACAGAGAATTGGAATAGATGGTCTTTACCTCAATATGGTAAAGGCCATCTATGACAAACCATCAGCCAGTGTCATATTAAATGGCCAAAAACTGAAAGCCTTTACCTTGAAATCAGGCACAAGACAAGGATGTCCCTTATCACCACTCCTATTCAACATAGTATTGGAAATACTAACTGGCACTATTAGACAAGAGGAAGAAATAAAAGGAGTAAAGATAGGAAAAGAAGAAGTTAAATTATAATTATTTGCAGATGACATGATACTCTACATAGAAGACCTCCCAAACCTCCATTGAAAGTCTCCTAGATATAATAATAAATTCAGCAATGTAGCTGGATACAAAGTCAATAGTCAAAAATCAATAGCATTCTTATACACTAACAACAAAATCACCAACAGAGAAATAAAAGAAGCCACACCCTTCACACTAGCATTGAGAAAAATGAAATACTTATGAATTAATCTAACAAAAGATGTAAAAGAGTTTTACAGGGAAAATTATAATACCCTGAAAAAAGAAATTGAGAAGACCTCAGAAAATAGAAAGACATCCCTTGTTCATGGATAGGAAGAATAAATATTGTGAAAAATGGCCATTCTCCCAAAATTGTTATACACATTCAATGCAATCCCAATGAAAATACCATTAACATACCTCATAGATCTAGAGAAAGCACTCCTAAAATTCATCTGGAACCAGAAGAGACCTAGAATAGCAAACGCAATTCTAAGCAGCAAAGCCAAGGCAGGAGGCATCACAATCCCTGACTTGAAGTTATACTACAAAGCTATTGTAATAAAATCAACGTGGTATTGGAATAAAAACAGACCTGAAAATCAATGGAATAGACTAGAATATACAACTACAAACACACTCAGCCACCTTATCTTTGATAAAGGGGCCAAGCATGTTCACTGGAAGAACGATAGTCTCTTTAATAAATGGTGCTGGAAAAACTGGCTTTCTATATGCTTAAAACTAAAATTAGACCCATGCCTATCACCATGTACTAAACTAAAATCCAAATGGATCAAAGATCTAAATATTAAAACAGGAACACTAAATCTGTTGCAAGACAAAGTAGGTAAAAATCTTGAAGACATAGGGGCAGGTAGAGAATTCATGAACAAGCACCAAACTGCACAGGAAATACTTTCCAGAATCAATAAGTGAGATCATGTCTTATTAAAGAGTTTCTGCGTGTCCAAAGAAATCTCCAGCAGAGTGAAAAGAATACCTACAAACTGGGAAAAAAATCTTAATGAACTGTCCTTCAGACAAAGGACTTCTGTCTAGAACTTATAAAAAATTTTAAAAAAAATCAGACAAATTCAAAGATGCAATCCACAAATGGGCATCCGAGATGAACACACAGTTCTCAGATGAGGAAATACGAATGGAAAATAAATACATGAAAAAATGTTCATCATCATTGGTCATTAGAGAAATGCAAATTAAAACCACAATGAGACACCATCTCACTCCAGAAAGAATGTCAGGATCAACAAAACTACCAACAACAAATGCTGGAGAGGCTGTGGGGAAAAAGGAACTCTTCTGCACTGTTGGTGGGAGTGTAGACTGGTGCAACCACTGTGGAGGTCAGTCTGGAGATTCCTCAAAAACTTGTGGTTGGAAGTCCTATTTGACCCAGCTGTGCCACTCTTAGGCATATTCCCAGAAGATCTTAAAACATCTTACCAAAGTGATACATGTGCAACCATGTTTATAGCGGCACAATTTGTAATAGCCAGATCATGGAAACAACATAAGTGCCCATCAACTGAGGAATGGGTAAAAAAATTGTGATACTTTTATACAATGGAGTACTACTCAGGTATAAAGAATGATCACATTGAGATATTTATAAATAAATGGATGCAACTTGAATCTATACTCCTAAGTGAAATAAATCAAACTCACATATGTAAATACTGTATAGTCTCCTTAGTGTAAGAAATGGTAAAAGTACATAAGATTTTGTGGTAATCCTGGTTCACCATTATATTGCTTTGAAGTCTTAAGTTTTCATTCATTGATTGGAATGGTTTTATTCTGTTTTGTTTGATCTTAATATATGTGATAGTATGAATAATTACTTTGAAGGAAAGACAATATAACAGCCATTGTTGATTTGATATCATCTTGCTCTGACGTCCTACCATGCTCTTGTTTTTCTATTACCATTGGTTCTATCATGTTGTATCTTATAGGATTTTCATATGTATGATAGTATAAACAAGTTTTTATGGAAAATTAGATAATATAGCAGCCATTGTTCATCTTTGGTTATTTGGTTCAGAATGCCTTGCAATACTTTCATTCTCTTGAGTGGTTTTATTCTATTTTGTTATGTTTGACATTATAGTGTATAAAGCTAAGTGCAACTATTTCAAAGAAAGAGACATCATGATAGCTACTGTTAATATCCAATTGTCTTGTTGTGAGTGCTGTGTTGCTTACATTGTTCTGTTCTGATCTGCTTAGATCTGTCCTCTTTTGTTTTATTCTCTTTAAAATAAAAAGAAAGAAAAGAAAATCAAGGAGATGTTAAAGGAAGAAGAAGTCTGCAGGTCTGGACAGGAGAAAGTCCGATATGTAAAGAGGAGCTAAGTAAGTTAAGGAGAATAAATGAAACATCTGTAGCATATCTGTAAAACAGGAGCTGAGAGGTACAAAATGAAAGCTTGTTATACTTAAAAGGGACATAGGTCCAAGCACCAGTGTAGTGGAGGCTCTGAGATCAGGAGGGAATTGTTCACACAAAGTGGTTACCATTAAGGTTTCCAAAGCCAGTTTGGTGCTTTTTCTTTGGACCGCATTGCTTCCTTTATGCAGATAGGTGTTTGTATGAATGCACAGTGTATGCATAGTGATACATAAGTGAATATTTATATATATTTGCATGAACATGTTACATGTGGATGTGCATTAATATATATGTATATAAATGTACATGTGCATGAATATGTATATATGAATATATATGTGTGCATATATATTTTATTCTATATATTCTATCAAGTACCTACTGACAGTGCTGTTGCATAATTTATGTCATGAATAATTGAAAATATCTATAGAGGAACTTTTGATTAATTTACATCAAGATGTTTCTGGAACATATTTAGCAATTTTTCAGCTACCCGTATAGCTACATGAATATATATTCATTTATTGTGTTCATGGACTTTGTTTTGCTGATGCAGTGCTGAGCTAGAAAGATGTTTACAAAAGAGCATATCTCAAGAAGAAAAATAAAGTGTCGTTGTAAGTGAAGTTGCATTTTTGGTTAGGCTTTCCCTCTGCTTCTTTGTCACCGGCTTATAGACAAGCTGTGCTGAGCTGTTTCAGACAAAGGAGATGGAAAGAGAAAGACGAAAAGACTTTGCTGTATTTCTTATCTATTCATTTATGCAAAAAATGATATTTGAAGCCACATCCCCCTTCTTTATTCTTCTAATTATATGGCATTAGAATTCATTTCTTTAATGAAAAATATGGTGTTTATTTTTCAGGGAAATAAAAAAAGGCACTGTTATTAACCTGTGTGTTGTTTTCCTCATTCATGTCGGGGCAGCATTTCCTGTTGTGTTAACTCTTTCCTTTCCCATGGATAATAAACCAAACACAGTGGTGACAGGGTATAAGGGCCAGTGGACAAATGCCTTCATCTTCTAAAATGCTACTTGTGTGGAAGTCAGACTGCAGTTCAGGTACATTGATTGGATTGGATTTCTTTGTGTTGAAATGACTACTTTTCCTCTATCACACCAGGATATAGAAAAGTGAGGAATGATTGCCATGTCCTCTCGTTTTGATCTTTATTAGAATGTGATGCTGGGAATCTGCTTATTAGTCATTTCAACCTTGTCACCAAGATGTATGCTCTTGCAGCAATAAAATAAGCAGCTCAGTTTGAAGATTACGATAATCACCTATCATTACATTAAAAGCTGGTACGCAATTTTGAGTTAAAACCTGTATCAGGCTGGCAAGTTTGGTTATGTGGCACAGATCCTGTGCCTGACATTTAAGGTAATAGATGAATGGATTTTAGCTTTCCCATGTAACACTTGTACCACTGCTTCCTTAACATTTTCTTCCAAAATAATTCAATTCTCTTTTGAGGAGGATGGGGAGTCAAATTCAGGACTTGCACTTGCCATATAGGCACTTATATGCTGCTGAGCTTCCTGGGCCTGAATTCTTTATAAGTGTTTTATAAACAAAAGTTGGTCAATAAAAGTATCTCATGGTAGTTATAATTTATACAATATAAATATAACACAGTTCACTTAGATTAAGAAGCATATTACTTCCACATATAAATGTAAGACTGAAGTTTAGGAATCCTCAAGTAAGAATTATAATAAAGAAACTCATAATAAACTAGCTTGGTGGTTAAGCTTTATTGTGTCAGTCAATTATTTTGAGAACCACTTGGGGTATTACTGAGGCTGAATCCCTTGTGTGCTTAGGTAGGCCATGGAGGCATGACTCAAGGGTCTATATCTAATACTTTACCTCTCCCTCTTCAACACTGTTCCCCCGTGTGCTTTCTGGTCCCCATTAACTGAGCATCTTTGTTGCATCACAGAGCTTGATGGGTGATTCTGGTCAAACTCAGCAAACCATAATTCTGTTAGAAACAGTAAAGACCAGTCTCAGGAAGTTTCAGTTGGGAACAAGGATTCTACTATCAATTGGACTAGAGCAGATGTGTGCTAGACTCTGCAAATAATTCATGTATACTTTATTCATGTCCTGAGACTTTTCAGGAGTCCAAGATTAAATAGAGTATGTTAATTGATATGGAAGAGGAAAATTTAAAGCCTCCCAACATTCAGGCTGTGGCATGAGTACTGCTGACTAATTTAAAATACATTTATGCTGAGATTCAGGAACAAAAGGTAGAACATAACACTTTTAAAGATTTAAATTCTGTCCCAAAAGGAACTACATGTAAATTAAGAACCAAAGGGGGTGAGATCATTGAAAAAATTAGCACAAATACTTTATGCAGAAAGAAGGTAAATACCTTCAGGTCATCTCAGGAATCAACTAGACCTCACCCATGGCAGGCTAAACATGCAAAAAATGTCAACTTTTCTTTTGAGATGATTCAGTGGGAAGCCTGCTGTAGAAGGGCTGTCCAGGATACATTTTGATGTGCTCAGCTATTCAGTATTCAGAAGCTTCTAGATCAATGGTCCAGGGGAGGCTTACTACTACTCTTACTGACAGCAGAGCTGGGCCTCTGATTTTACTGGCACATGGAACGAAAGAGTTGCGGGTCAAAGGGATTCCATCCAGATTTCAGCGGAAGCCAGGGTAAGCCAGGCAAGAAGCCTGTGAGAGATAGGTGTGAGACATTGTGAGAATGAAATGCAGTGTGCAGTAGAGAACCCAGGAAAGCACAGTTGCCAAGAATTGAAACATATGTGAGGAAAACTGCAGGCCTTGAGTGGGACCAGCCTCAGAGAGAGACTGAGAGACTGTGCAGGCTGCATCAGGAACTCGCATCTCACCTGCATGTGCCTCAGATGCCAGATACGCAGCTACAAGGTTTAATGATTTGCTTGCCGAGTTCCAGTCTTTCTTTGGTGTTGCTCTTTTTTATTCCTCTGTTCTTCCTTTTGGGATGAGTGTATTTACCCTGTGCCATTATACCTCAGGATTATGTAACATGTTTTTGATTTTTAAAAAAGCTCACAGCTAAGAATTTGTTCAAAAGAGACTTGGACTTGAACTTTTGAACAATACTGGAATTGTTGAGGTGATAAGAAAGGGATTATTGTGCTCTCTATTTTACACTGGACAGTTGTATATCAGGCAGAACTATTATATCAGGCAGGTTTAAGGAGACATGTTTGCATATCAAGAAGGCAAAGGGTGGAATGGGCTGAGGCTTGTAGATATGCCATGTATCCGCTCCGCAGAATGAATGTAAGCATTATGTACACAAATACAGAGTAATAAAAATTTAAAATGAAGAAAAAATAAAAAAGCTTAATGATACTGTATTGACTGGTTTAGGAGATTGCCTAGGCTGACTTCCGTGTATGTCTGTGTGAATCATGGAGGTATGACCGTGGGGGTTTATGTGTGGTCCCTCCCTCCTCTCTGGCACTATTCACTGCTATGGCTCCCATGAATTGAATGAACATCTTTGCCCTTCATGCCCTTCTCTGACATTTCTTCCTTGAAGCTACTGGGCCACAGAATGAATCTTGAAAAATCTCAAGCCCAGTTAAACCTCTCATGCTTTATACATTGTGGATCTTAAGTACTGTGTCCCAACAAAAAGGAAAGCTAACTAATATAATAAATATCAATTAAATAGTTAATATACAGAGTAAGCTCATTTTATTTAATCTTCAAAATAACCTCAAGAAGATACCGTTACTTTTTCTAGTTTAGAGACAAGGGGATTGATGACCTGCAAATCTAAGAACCCATGATCTAAGAAACTTAAAATAATGATTAACAAAGAGTTTTATTGAGCAGTTTTTTACACTGGAATTTATCAGCAGTATCTTGCCTGATTCTCAGTCATAAGTTGAGCATTGTTAGCTACCTTAACAGATGACGAAACAAGTAAATTCTCCCCACACACCTATGAAGTAAAATAGCCAGTGTTTGAGCCCAAATACTCCCTGTTCAAAACGTGTATAATGTGTCCTGATTTAGCAGCATCTGCATAATTCCCATCATAGGAGCCAAGAACAAGCTCTACATACAGCACAGAGAACCAGAAGTTTAGGCTTAGTCTAGTCCTGCTTTGCCATTTTAAAAGTAAAGGAGCTGCCTTCCAGAGCCTAAAGTTGCAAAACTTATCAGTTAGACTGTGGTTTCAAATCAATAAAAATAACTGAACTATTTAAAAAAAACTATTCAAAAATTATTTTTAAAATACCACTCATAGACTCTTAGATTCATTCACTCATTTACCAATTAACCAGGTATTTCTGTACATAACCAAGTCTTTTTTTCTTTTTTTTTGGTAGAGTTGTGCAAATACAGTGTGAAGATGCTATATTTTTATAAACATAGGAGAAAGTATCCCAGCTCCCAGGGCAGTGAGAGGTCACCAACTGACCTCTGCTGCTTTCAGGAAACACTGAGGAGGAACAAACAATTCAAGCTTGAGGAAAAAAGGACCCACAAAGTACTATTTGTATTTTGCCATTTGGTGTTTATATCCAGTAAATCACTTCCTTGAAGTTGAGATCAGGGCTGTCATTTATCCACTTTACCATTAGCACATCTGAATCCCACGGGCCCACTTCAAATGCAGGGAGATACACCTGCAGGGGCTGAATGGATTTCCTCAACAAAGCTGCCCCATTGCCTCACATTTAAAAATACTTTGATCGACCCATTTCTTTGTGACACAAAGGTAGAAGCACCAGCAGAAGCTGTTGTAAAGAAAGGTCGGATATTATGGCCAAATATGCTGATTCTTAAAAAGGAAGCAAACAAAAGAAAGTGTTTCCTACCCTTTCAGAAGAAGATTTACAAGCAAGGGGAGGATTAATGTTTTCTCAGTCAAGCAGTTATCTTGGAACAGGTGCTCCCAATTAATTTGTATCTGCCACATTCAACCTATTGTCAGATAATTTAAAAACTAACCCGATCCAGCCTTCTTATGCCAGTATAGTAACCCCAATTGATATAGTAAAACAGTGCTAAAGAATATTTAGTTAAAAATGAATTATATCTTCTCTGGTATATATTTTAATAAGCAGTATTGTTGTTTTGGAATTTAAAACTAATTCAAGCAAACATAAAATAACAAAAATATATTTATTAGATAAAATTCACAAGTTATAGAAAAATATTAAAAATATGCAGAAATATAGAAACACTTTATTTTTACTCTATTTTGAATTTGTCTGTATATAGCCAAAATTGTATGGAGTTTTAAGAATTGTAAACATAGTCATTAAAAGGTAATTAGCGAAATAATAATTATAGTCATTGTGAAACAACTGGAAAAATTACAAAAAACAGTATAACATTTTTGGTAACACAGTATTTTGTCTGATACATGTTATTTCTGTTTGCTTTACAATAGAAATAATTGTATTTATGTGTTAATTGATTTTTGTGCTTGTTATGAAGCCTGTATGCTTTTGGAAGGAACTTTAAATATCATGTAATTGAGTTTCTTCCCATTTCCTTTCTCATTAGGAAAACTGGAGAGACCAGCCCCTTAACAAAGATTTGACTGAGATATAAAAGAGACAATTATGTAGTCTATTACCAATTCCGATGGACCTTATGGTATTTAAATGAACAAGGCTCTCTTTGTCATTTCATTAACATGATTCCTTTTCAGAGAATGAGCAGTTCTCATCTACTTCCTCCATTTTGGAAAAACAACCCAATTTTCTCAAACTCATTTGAAAGGACAGTCAGTGGTTGCTGGTCTCTCTAATTGGTAGAGGATGAGAGTGGACTCAGAGTGGACCTAATCCCATGGCTTATCTCAGGCAACTCTAGCATGAGATGTCCTATGCCACATTATATATTTCAGTGGAATAATTAGAGATTGAAAAATATGGAAAATAATGACAATTCTTGATTTATAACTTCATGACATTTGTTTCTTCCCACTCTTTTATTTTTCCTTTTTAGGAAATAAAATGTGCAACATTCATGATCAGAGCACTTTGTTCGGAGTCAAATTCAAAATGCTGAATTTCTTCAAAGTTACTCCATTACAAAGATTTTAGTGTAGTAAACTGGTTTTCACTGTTCCTTTTAGAATGTAATTTTATTTTATTTTATTTTTTTACTTAAGAGAAAAAAAAGACACAGAAAAGAAAACCAAAAAGCAAAAGGGACAACAGCAACAACAAACCCAAAACAATAATAGTATAGGTTTTCAAAACAAGACGATAGGAATTTAACAAGGGTTACAGTATTGCCTATAGTTATCTTCAAAAAGGTTGCTTGGATTGCCAGATATAGACATGCAAAATTGATCTAAACATATGACTATTAACTGTTCTTTTCCAAGAACTAGTAGAATTAGTAATATAGTCATCTTAGGAAAATAATTTTATACATTATGTAATTTTACTGATTAAAATGCATGTATTCAACCTGTCCACATTTAGAAACCCTGGTAATGATACATAAAAATAATGGATGCATATGAATATGAGCATTCAGTTTTACTTTGGAATGCCTTAAGAATCATTTGTGCAAGTATTACTTGTTATATACACATATATATATATGTATATATATACATACATATCCTTTGATTACTTTCCATAAGGTGAAATTATAAAACTTCTGATGATTTTTTATTCAACTGAAGTCTCAGGAGTAAGATTCCCTTTTTCATTAAATCTTTGCACTGTATATATAAAATACTACTGAGAATAAAACACTGAACTGTATCACTTGAGTCTTCTCTGTTAGCATGACTTTTCTAAGAATGAGAAGAAAGAAATCCAGACTGTAAATTCATTCCATTAGTTAAAATAAGGGCCTAATACTTGTATAATTAAGTTTTTGAAAAACAGTAGAAATGGGAGTAAACTTTAAATTCCCTACTAAAGTTGTATCTGTGTAACTGACATTACCCAAGTTTCTGTGCTATTTCATCTTCAGTCTATCATCCAAAATGTTACTTCTTCATCTACGATCCATTTGCTGTCTTAAATAAACTGGTGGACCCTTTAACTGAGCTAAATCCTGTTCACTGTTTCAATAGAAATGGGTGTACATTTTGGGGATCTCAAGCTTATATAGGTTTGTGAGTCTTTTTTCTAAGAAAAAAATGAGGTTACAAATCTACAAGGTATAGTAAAAGCAATTATTGATTGAGAATGAGAAAATAAATCATAACCAATGAGTACAGGCTTCAGATTTGTAGTATTCTTCTTTAAAATCTTCTTAGGCAATTTAAGAGAAATCCATAGGCAAAAATGTTGCCTAATTGCATCCCAGATTTTCCTCCCCAAATTTAATATCTTTGCTTTTTTTTAAGTACTGTAAGAGCTTTATTAGAATCGGACTCTTTACAGTAAGAAATCTGAATACCTCCTCTTTTTATTTTTAATTTCCAGCATGCTTCTTGTCATAGAGTATGCATGGAATAAATATTTATATTAACAACAAATAATTGTATAGTGTTTCCCATGTGCGTAGCATTTTATGTATTTTCACTATGATGCAGCTAATATTTTTATGGACAATACACAGAAGAGAAAACTAAAAAGTAGAAAGGTTTTATAACTTCTCAAACACCAAGGACCTACTTGGAGTTGGAGCTGCATTTCAAAGACAGAGGGTGTGCAAATGCAGTCCCTGCTCTTAAATATATGCAACACTGCTTCAAAACAGGAATGCTGCTGGAATTCTTTCCTCCCCTCTTGCTTTCAGTAGCATCTGAACTCTAAGCCTCAAGGCATAGTTTGTTACAATGGCCAGCACCTTAAGAATTGATAATCCAATTTGTGGACTTTTGAAGATTTGAAGCTTCTTCACCCCCCTACAGCTTCTTGCCTACAGGAAGCATTTACAAGCTTGTTAGCACCTCCCCAGAGACGGTAGAGGGAGGGAGCTCCGGTTACCCCTATTGTTCTCCAAGCCCTGCAGCTTTCAGTAACGCTGCTGGAGATTGAGGAAGCTAATGGTACCGCAGTGTCAGAACTGTGGACTCCAGGTGGGTGGCAACTCTTTATTATCCACACTTAGCCTTTTCACCCCAGAAGGGTGAATCATCCAGACCAATCCTCTCTGAAAGATATTAAGTACACAAGTAAAGGGATGCACTGATTCTTCAGCCACGTAAGAGACATTGAAGTTGGAAAGTGACAGAATAAAAACTATATTTAAGGAGGATTAGAAACAAACTGTAGAAGAGGAGAAAATGGGGGACAAAGAGATGAGCAAAGGACGAACTGGTTCCACTTGGCAGCAGCTTTCCATGAGAACACTTCTGAAACAGGCCAGTCAGTTTCAAAATTTCGCTTTATGAAAATAATTTACTGAAAAAAATATATTTTTTTGTCTTTTTGATACAGGGTCTTACGATGCAATTCAGGTTGACCTTAGCTCACTTTGTAAACCAAGCTGGTCTGGAATTTGCAACAATCCTGCCTCAGCCTCCAGAGTGCTGGGATTATAGGTGTACACACCACAGCCAGCTAGATTTTATTTTTCTAAGGCTCATAAGTTTCCTCATAAGAAACTTATGAGGAAAAAAAAAAAAACCTTGCTTTAAAATTTTGAAGCTAAAATATGCCTATGTAACTATGTGAATCAAAATGATAATCTATACTTCTGTTTCGTAGCCAAGAAGCAAAGTTTACAGGTTTATTTCTGTTATGCAGTATTTTCTTTTGGTGACAGTGAGAAATAATATGCCACAGGGTAGTTTTGTTGCAATCATAGGCATCTAAAAATGAAAAACTTCTCTATTCGAGAGGTAGCTTTTGTGATTATGCAATCCAGACCGGATATGTTTTATGCAACATTAATCTGCCTCATTTTCCTCACATGAGAGGTTTTATATGTCATTTCTAGGAAAATTGGTGACCATAACTGCATAATGAAGTCAAGTTCCTAGTAACTTAAGCATTACATTTCTGACATATTTTAAAGCACTCATGGAGCCTGGCAGAAATGAGCAGAATTATTTTGCAGTAGAATTTCATTCATTTAGAAGGCACTCATTTGGATGCTATGATCAGGTGGTAACTACCAGAGTAACCCTTAGCAGGGCACTGCCTCCTCCGCAGACTTGGATGAACCGATTGAAGAAAGTAAACTCTTGTAAAGCTTCTGTTATCACTTCACCGGTACCATTTTGAATGCCGATAATTGAATTAAAATAATAATCAGCCACCCTCTTAAACAGGTTTCTGGAAATTTCTTTTTAGTGTTCCGAGCTTAGTATAAGTTTGTTTATGATTTAAAATGCCACTTTTGTTTAATTCTTATACTTATAATCACTACCTTCACCCCATTTGATGCCTTCCTTATTTTTAATCCAAATATTTTGTTCATCTACAATTTAAAATGGGAGGATTGCAAGATGGCTGACTGAGTGCTGGCAGGATAAGAGAGACTCTGAGGAAAAACAAAAAATAAAAACAACTCAGACCCTGGAATCTGGCAACATGGAGAAAGACAGACAAAAGGAGAGGCATTCTCACGACCCAGGAAGAAACTGAGGAATAAGAAAAAGAAAAAAGAAAGAAGAAAAGGAAGCATGGACAGAGGGCTGGAGCTGGGCAAGCCCCAATGGCTGTACCGGCCCGTCTTAGAGTCAGGTGACTCACAATCGAGCTGAGATCGTGGCCCTGCCAAGAGTGGGGGTTGGTGAGCTCCAGACCCTCGTCTGGAGGAGGCCCTGAGATGGGGAGTGGAAACAGCCAGTCGAGCTGCGTGAACTTTGGTGAGTGATGGGAACTGGATTCCCCAGATTGGGAGGACTGGCTGGGCTACATTTTGGAGTTGGGCAGGGGCGGCTTGAATCAAAACCCAAGGCAGAGTCCACTGATGACTCCTAGTCCAAAGCAGATTGGTGCGATCTGCTCAGGCAGGGCCATGCCCCTGGTTGAAACCTAATAGCCAGGGAGGAGGCTTTTCTGGGTCAGTGGCATCCCCAGGGAACACACGAACTTGTTGAAGCATAAACTGGTTGACTGGCATAGGGGGAGGAGCCAGCTCTCAGCGTGCAACTCACAGAACCGCAGCAGACTGGGGGGGTGGTACTTCCCTAGCAAGTGTGCTGCAGAAAAACTGTAAGCAATACCAAAGGTCCAGAGACCTCCACCATCCACCTGTCTGAAGGGGGCCAAAAACATGACAAGACAGAGAAAGAGCAAAAGGTCCCCAACTGTGGAACCAGGGAAAGTGAGTCCAACAGAGGTAAATGCAGAGGAGGTTGAGAGCAGCAAACCTGTAATGTCAGAGACAGCCTCATCAGAAATAAAGAAATACATCCATGACCTCATTGTCAAATTTAAATCTGAAATTCTAACTCAGGTGAAGCAAGATATAAGAAGATTAATAAAAGAAGTCCTGGATAATCCTCAAGTAGGCACAAATGAAAGAATAGAGGAACGCAGAGAAAGGAGAGAAACCTTTGATGAAGAATATAAACAAAATCTAGAATATATGAAACAGATCCAAAGAGAATATCAGGAAATTAAAAACTCCATTGAAACCTGGCAAAACCTTTTAACAGAAACTAAAAACAAACTTTCAAAACTTGAAGATAGATTTGCAAAGCATGATCGTGAAAGGAAGGATCTCTTAAAAATAACAAGGAACCAGGAAGCAATGATACAAAGGCTAGAAGATGACAAGAAGATTTATAACCTAAGAATAAAATATGTGAATGAAGATGCAGCCACAAATACAAATGAAATAAAAAGTCTATTCACAGAAATAATTAAGGAAAACTTCCCAAACATAGGTAACGGAAGTAAAGTTCAGATAAATGAGGCATATAGAACTCCAGCCAGCTACAACCCAAACAGATCTATACCCAGACATATAATAATCAGTATCCCAGAAATCCATCACAAGAACAGAATATTAAAAGTGTTCAAAGAAACAGATTACCTATAAAGGAAAACTCATCAAAACCACAGCAGACTTCTCAATGCGAACCATCAAATCAAGAAGAGCTTGGAATGAAATATTCCAAGCCCTGAAAGAAAATAATCTCCAACCCAGAATGATGTACCCTGCAAAACTGTCTCTCAAAATTAATGGAGAGACAAGATATTTCCATGACAAAGAGGAACTGGGGGAGTTCGTGACCACCAATCCAACCCTGCAAAGAATACTGAAGGACATTCTAGAGAGAGAGAAGAAAATCACCAGGGTTCCAGGAATAATGGTAGAAAGGCCTCAAAGAAAGGGGCAGACAGTGGAACGAAGGAGAAAAGTAAACAAATAACAACAGAAAAATAGCATGGCAGAGATAAGACAGAGAAGATGGGTTATACCACTGTTTTATCTTGACTGATTTTATTTGAATCTGGTATGCTTGAGAGTGTCAAGTCTGAGAGTAGGGGCAACTGCTCTGAAGATGACAGGATTCAATAGGACACCCATTCTGGTTTGATTGTTAACTGCCTTTGAAGTCCTGTAATGTCTCCAATGTTTAGATTTTATTAATAGTGTAAAGCAATGCTAAGTTTATATTATATTTGATGATATAGACAATTTTATTGAAAATAAGAGACACCATAATGACTACCATAGATCACCTTGTGTTGTGTTTTTGTATGTTCTTTTCATTTCGTGTTTCTCTAGGAATTTGCATTGCTGACTTGTTTTGATTTGTTTCTCCCTCTAATACAGAAAGGCTAGGTATATGTGTAGAGAATTATACATGTGTAGAACTTCTAAGTAGTTTAAGAGAATAGATTATAGTTATTGTAAAGAAAAAAGGAAAAGAGAGTATTCTAAAGGATATAACTGCATGTATGTTTGAGTGTGTGGAATTAATAACCATGTTGCTAAAATTTTAGTTTAATGGATGAGCAAAACTGACTGCAGTCTCACTGTTTGGATGTCCACTTTGTGGACTTTACTTTTGTAACTTGAACAACTATATCCAAGAAGACAATATGTAGTGTATCAAATAGTGATTTCTTACTGTTTATTTTTTTTGAAATTTTTTATTGTTTCTACCCTTTTTTCTATTTTGCTTCCCTCCTCTTTAAATAAAGTTTTAAAAAAATAAAATTTAAAATGTTTTTTTGCAAAACACCAACGTCATCAGAAATGATGCACTAAATATTTTTCTAATATGTGTCCCATTTGTGGACCTAAAGAATGGCTTTTTCTACTTTTTCTTAGCATTCAAGCTAGCTGTGTTTTGGAACTTCCTCATTTTCCTTTTCCTCTGTTTTCAGGGACATGTGGGACATGACATCCTCTTTGGGTAGTACACCTAGAACTTAGTAACACATTATTTTTCTTGAAATATAAGTGAATGGATGATTAAATAAATGATTCAGATTTTTATATGTTGTACCTTAAATTTGATATCAATAAATTTTGAGATTACAGAATCATTTGGCCAAGAAGTGATATAGGGGAATGAAATTGTCGACCTACTATGTCCGTGAGTTTGTGTTCTCTAAAATCGAAGAATGAATTTTAGGAACAACGGAAGTGAAGAGTAGAATATATTTATTAAGAGAAAAAAAGTTTCTGTCTGAAGAGAGTCAGAAGGGGTCCCAAGCAGGTTGCCCAAGACTCTATCTTTCTAGAGAATTTTATAGAGTAAAACCATGGGTTCAAGGCAAGGAAAACTGGGAACTCACAAGGCAGATGAGCATAAGGTGGGACATAACTGTAGTTAGCCAATAAGATTAGTAGTTCAGGTAAAATTGATTATATTAGGGACAAATGGGAAAGCAAGTCATGTAGGAAGCTGGCATTCTTAGAGTTGTGACCTTTCCCCTAGGGGGATGGGATTAGTGACTCCAGGCTTTCTCAGGGTGATAGGGAACTATTTAGAATATAGGTCTTTAGGATGTGGATGCATTTGTTTGATCTTTTGTCTTGGGGGGGGCCATAGCAGGAGGTGTCTGTCTCCCCAACACTTGTAAGGTGTCTGCACTGGCTCCTTTGAGGACCTAACCCTGTCTCACTGCGTATAATTTTTCTAACTAACTCAGCTGCCTGCAACAGAAGCTCCTGACATGATTCTATCTGTGCAGAAAGGAGGCAGCAAAGTAGCGAGGGTTGACTCAGGCAGAGATGTGGAGCACTGCATAAGGACACTGAGCAGGACCTGGAATCTATATAGGTAGAGAGGTGCAAGGAGCCAACAAGAATGGCACAACAATGAGTAGCCAGCTCTGGGCTCAGAGATAGCAGCTTTGACATCCTGAGAAGAAATACAGGGGAATGTCTCCATGCATGAGGAATTATCTGTTTCTTTCAGCTGTGCAATTGTTTACTCAGTTGTTAATCTCAAAAGTCTGGAAGTACTGCTATTTGACAATGTACTAGGTGCTGCATGGAGAATATTTCAGGGCCTGGAATTCTACAAATGCTTATTAAATGGGACTAAACTGAAAAAAGCTAAAGTAGGTCTAGAAAAAAGAAAAGAAAAGCCCAGGTAAAGGCCCTTGAATGTAAAACACAGAAAGTCCATCTTTCTCTCTGCCTTATCAGTAACACTGATTGTGTCTAACTTTACCCAGAAAATTGCAGTGATCAAGCATGCTATCCAATTTTACTGCTGGATCTTCTAAAGTAATTGTCCACTGAACTTTCCTGGCCTAAAGCTAAAGAGTGATTTTGAGTGGAAGTTTTCATGGCTCTTAAAGAATTGAGCCTAATATGATACAAGGTCAGAATCACAGCAATGGCTACAACAGAATTGGCTATGACCAGATGAACACAAAAATTCACACTATAATGTATTGTTACTTCTGTTCTGATGAGATAATCTGTTTCAGCAGATAAGAGCAATGAAGTAAATGAATAATTTTCTTTTAATGAAATATTTTGTTCTCACTTTTACATTTGCATACTGCACCAAGCTGCTAAGTCTCAGGGTGAGAAAAGTGATTAAAAGCCGAGGGACATTCTAGTCTTTTTGGTTACACCCAAGGCTTTATAACCATAACAAGTGCAAGAAAAATAATCACTGCATATTTTCATAGTCAAAGTCTGTTTTGCATATAGTAACTTAGTCAAGTATCAGTTGGCTTGAACAGAATTTGGAAAACACATGTAGATCTGGGAGGTGTCCCTGAAACTTCTCCTGTAGCAAAGATGATACTGTCAGATTGGGTGTGGGGTAAAAGGAGGGATGAGGAAACAAATCAAGTACAGACTAGATTAAGCCAGGTGCACTAGCTCATTCCTGTCACCTTGGTAATCTGGGAGGTTGAAGCAGGAGGATCAATGAGCCCACCTGGACAATTTAGCAATTTATATAGATCCTTTCTCAAAATTTAAAAAGTAGGTAGAGGTGTAAGGATCTAGGTCAGTCCAAAAGCCATGGTTTCAATTCACAAGGGAATAAAAAAGAATGGACTACTCACAACGTGGTAAAAACATTTACTGATGTCTCCTGAACCATGATTGGAAGGTCTGAGAAAATAGTCATGTATCAAGAACAAGTCAAGTTGCTACCTGAGGCATCCTGTTGAACAATCCCAATTTCCCTTGGTGTTAACACTGTGAGTTGATAAACACAGCTTGGCAGTGTGTTTGTCCAAGGAATAGTTCATATTCCTATTGAGTATGAGTTAAAAGAGGGCCTGAACCAGCATGTTTGTTTTTTTTTTTTTTTGAATGGCCATAATTTCAAATTTTGTGGTTTTCAGAAGCATCTTGTCTTTCAGGATGCCTGTAATATGGAACATCACTTAACAAAACAAATGATACTAGAAATTTTTATGTAGTCTACATACTTCTAAGGTCAGTAGTTTCAGTGTTCCTCTTTTACAGCATAAAGCTTATTATTCTGGTAATCTGGAATTGAAGTATCCTATTTCTTATCCAGGAAATCAAATATATTGACATGCTTATAACCACAAATTATTGAAGAAACTATCATTTTTTTAAAAGTTTCCATCTTGAAAGTTCAGAGATAATTAGTAGGCATTAACGGCAAATCTACTATATAACTTAGTGGTGTGTGGAATATAGCAAAAAAGGAAGCCAGACCAACAGAGAGACAGAGATGGAGAGAGAGAGAGAGAGAGAGAGAACCTAGGATATAACTTGGCTCCTACCTACATAACATAGACCAAAATTTTATGGTTATTCATAAGATGTAATGAGTAAATTGTGATGAAGATTAGGAGATAAACCCTGATTATCTTCTTGGTGAGGTGGGATTTGTCCAGTTCTTATCTGTGGTAGTTAAAGTGCAATGTTAATTGATTGGCTTTGGGATTTGCCTGAGGGTCTGGTGAATTCAATTCTGGGTGCACCTGGGTGGGACATGGAGGTGTGGCCCTAGGATCTCTGTCTGGTCCCTCACCCCTTCTGCTCTCCCATTGTTCCCCTACTCTGTTTCCCAGGCATCGCGATTTAAGAATTTTTTTTTTTTTGGTATCAAATCATTCTGCCATTATGTTTTGGGCTTGGAGCCAAGCAACTGAGGAGTGAATCTCTAAAACCATGGCAAGCCTTCTTAAACTTCTCCTTCTTTAATTTATGAATGTTAGTATCCCAATGATGGGAAAACTAATACATTATCTTTATATACTCATGCACACATACAAATACAATTTGAAATCTCCCTATCTACCTACCAAAACACCACAAATATACATACAGACACACACGTATACACATACTTGCACTTGTCTGTGCATACACAACACATATGAGTACACCACAGTCCACATCTCACACACAAGCATGTCCACCAGCGTATACTGCACAAAGCATCCCTATATATATGCGCGTACATGCATGTATACTTCACACAGGCACACATGCACACTCAAAAATGTAAAGCTCACACACATAATGCACTCATGAATGCACATAAGAACACAAGATAACAATACCAAAATAAGATACACATAGTGGCTAAGCACACATCCTAATGTACACTCACATACACTCGTGTGCAAGTGTACACAAAAATACAGAGACACAGGTGCACAAACAATAATCAGAAGACTCTTGAGAAATTAAGGATATCTCTATTAAGACATTTGGGAATTTTAAGTTATAAAGACGGGGAGTGAAGAAAAAAAGGAAATCAATACAAGAAAAATGGCATCAGCCTGTTTTTAGCCTCCTGAGATCTTAACTTTGCAGAATAGAGTTTGCCATTTTCATTTTAACAGCACCCTGTATTAATGCCATACCAAGGTATGATAGGTGTGTCTGACTCCAAAACATCCAGCTTAATCCTTTCAATACACAATTCAGCTCCCAGCTGAGCTGAGCAATTTGATCAAGTTTGCTGGGAACTGTAAACAGTAGGCAGTTGACTAACATGAATCACAGGACCACTCCCTTACATTCATTTCAGTATTTCAATTCATCAACAAGAAGGGGATATGAAGTTCAAATAGAGATGTCCACACTTAAAATTGTATTTAATGCATCATCATAGATAGAACCTTGGCAGTGTCAAGGTGAGTTGCTAGCATTTTAAACATATTCATACACATGGGAGCTTGAGATACATATTTGTGTTCTGTTTAAAAGATAGCACAAATATAGTCTGAAGACGCCAAAAATGCTGTTCATAATATTAACAACAGTAAGTTAGGAAGAAAAAAAAAATCCTCAATGCTCCATCTTGTGACACTTAATGGTTTTTGTCTGCAAAGAAAAACATCACCATTCTGTAGGTATGTTAGTACAAAGCATAATTTCTTACTGCCCTCTTGTGGTAATTTTGAAGAACAACATTCTGATCAAGGAATAGTTTTACCATTGTTAAGAAATTATGAGCCTATATAAATGTTTAAGGATAAGCATAAAAAATTTTTCATATTTGACAGTTTTTGACCTAAAAAATCAATATTGTCATATGATATCGCTAGAAGTAATCTACTTATTGCCACATATTTTCTAAGTCTGTGGATAATTCATATAATGTGTACTTAGATTTATTATTCCAAAATAATTTTTTGTTTGCAATTGACCAGAATTATATCTCACTCTTTCTATATACATTATTGCCACTTTATGGATTGAACTAAGCACTTTACCACTGAGCGGCATCCTTGGGCCTTTTATTAAGAGACAAAGTCTCATTAAGTCACTAAATATCCCAGACTGACTTGAGCATCTCAACTGAGCTCCAGGGCTCTAGGCTCACTTCAGCATTCGCAGACACTCTCCACGTTCATATTATTCTTTATAACATTATTATTATTTTAACATGATCTTCTGAGTTCAATAGAGTTAGTTCTATTCCTGTATTACACGATTTCCTTTTTCCTGTATTCCTCACCTCATGGGAACATACCCAGACTCTGTTACATTTATTGTTCAGATAAACAGAACTTGCTTGGAGAGATGCAATTTCTTTCAGTCTGTGTTTTCTTTGTATTATGACATCAACTATCTGAACCTGATAAATTCATCACTGTGGACTATCTTAGCTCCTAATGGGAGTATTTTTTCCCCCAATTTATACATTGTACATATAATTCCATAATAATGAACTGTGGGACAGATTATCTATCTATCAATCAATCATCTATCTATCATCTATCTATCATAAGCAGAACAGGGATCCCCCAAAGATGGTGATGCACTAATCCGCTAAAACTGTAAATATGTATGGCAAGAACAACCAACCTATGCTAATCAACTGATTTAAAATAGGAAATTTGTCATGGATTATCAAGATAGACCCCATACAATCACATTTATTCTCCTTAAAATGGTTAGAGAAACAAAGGAAAGAAAACCCGAGGCTGTGCCTTGGGAAGAATGTAGCCCAACCCTGTTGCTTTAGAAGATGAGGGCTGTGAGCCTTTGATTGTGAGTGAAAATGAAACGCAGTGTAACATTGCTGCTTTGAGAAAAAAATGCAGTCCTACCAGCACCTTTGTTTTGTTTTATTTTAGGTACGGAGAATTGAACTCAGGGCCTTGCGCTTGCCAGGTTCTGACCTTCGTTTCAGTCCAGGGAGAACAATCTCATAGTATGTCCTCCAGAATGAGACCTTGAAAACATGCACTGCTTAGGCCACTGGATTTGTGGTAATGTATTGCAGGAGAAATAGGAAACTGATTATCTGTGACTCAAAATAGTTAACAAATGGAATAGAAGAAAGCATTTTTCCCACATATCCATCAGCAAAAAAAAAAGAATGTTTGTGCCCTGTGAAAATTCATACATTAAAACTTATTCAAATGTGATGATATTTGAGGTCTGACCTTTTGGATAGCAATAAGATCACGAAGACTGGGTCTTCAAAGCTGGGATAAACTTTATAGAAAGTGCCCGTGAAGACTGCTTTTTTACTTTTATGTGAAGATACAAAAAGTTAACTATGTGCGGTCTGGAAGGGGGCTGTCACCAGAATGTGATTACACTAGCGTTCTGATCTTGGACTTCCAGGACCATAAGAAATGTGTGTTGTGTAAGCCACTGAGTCAATGGTAATTTGTTAGAAAAGCCCAGAGCAATCAAAATGCCATAGTAGGCTCATTGAATGAGGCTCTCCAAATTAGGATCAGAAAAGGCAGATTTAAAAGAGGAAAACCAATGTTTTATTACCGCAGACTGTACATTTTACTTGGGAGATACCTCGATGCCAAGTAACTCAAAGGAGGAGCTAACGCTTTAAGTGACATGTGACCAAAAAAGACAATGAATAGATTTTTAAAAATTTATTACAGTAAAAAGCACATTACCATTAATTCCCCTCAAAATACACTTCCTTATTTCAAACACACCCTATCATCCCTGCCACTTTGGGAAGTAGTTCTGTAGGTCTCTTTCACGAGTGTCTTTACCTGTGCTATGTACTTGCCCGGATGTGCTGAATTAACTCAAGACAGTAACTTTCATGGCCATTTTGATTTTGGAGATTGAACCAGAAGTCACTTGGTGCCAGATCCAGTTAATAATGCGGACCGGGAGACACCATCCTATTTTTATGAGCCTACCTTTCCATTAGTTGGCTCTCAGCAGTAGCATTCAGCATTTTTGACCCTAACTGAGAGACATCAGAAAAGGAGGCCTTAGAAACAGTAGCGGGAAGGATGAAATGAGTGTGTTCGAAGTGCAGAGCACTGTTTTGAGGAGGCTTAAAGGAAATGTGCTTTTTACTGTAATAATTTTTAAAAATGTAAATATTCATGATATGTTTCACTCATCCTTCCTATATAGAAACTTAGCAAGGAATAATACATTTGTAGAGAAGTAATAAGAAGAAGGAAAAGGTCGTTGAAATGGCTGTGAACTGTGAAGTAGCAAATGTGAGTATGTGAGACAGACAAGCTAAAAAGACAAAGATAGCATTAGAAAATGAGCCTGCAGTTGCTTAGAAGATCATTTTTGTCAGGGACCTCAGAAGAAATGCAAAATCCAGAAACCAGCTTCTGTTCTTGCCTCTCTCCCAGGACACTCTAGACTGAATTTTATACTTCTATATTTTCTAACAGAAAAAAAAATTAGATCTCCAATTTTAGCTCTCACATATAAACATCTTGAATAGTATACCCAACCCCCCCCCCCAAAAAAAAAGAAAATCTAAACAAACTGAAAAATTCACTTTTTTGGACTTTCTTGCATGCACAGGTATACAGCAAAGATCTGCTACCTGAAGCTGGGGCTGCTGCAGTTACAGAACGACGGGGAAACTTACACAAGCATGTAGACAAATGGGCTGCAGATTTAGCTCAGCAGCTCAAGCATTTGACTAGTGAAAAGCAAGGTTGTGAATGTGACTTCCGGTACCAAAAGGAGGCTGAGTATAAACCAGTAGGAGAGTGAGAAACTTGTGAACCAAAATATGACCAGCCCCTCTCCTAGGGTCCTTTATGCTTTCTGGTTAGAAGCCCCTGGAATTTCTCACGGTAAAGGTCTAGAAAGATTCCTCCAAGGTGCTGACTAAGGAAAGGACAGTGGAATTGCCCAGTGCAGTCTGCCTGACAAAGGCTGATTCCGGAGGGGAAAGAGTTCCCTGAAGAATGATTTCTCTTCCCTGAAGATTTATCACAGATATTCTGTACACTGACGCTCATTCTAGGCTCCTGGTCTTAGTTAAAGGAAGAAAATATATTCAAAAGCCAATAGATGCTTCAAAGGAATATTTTGTGAATTGTGAGTGATAGGTGAAAAAGAGCTCAACTTTGAAGATCAAAACTCAGGGGGCAGGCTCATGAAAATGTGAGATTTATTTGGATTATCATATAATGCTCCTTCTCCCAGTTTAATATCACACCAACAGTCTCCAGTCTAATGACAGTAAATGAGAGCAGAATGAGAAGTAAGACATGGCTTCTGTTTGCAAAGTGTTTAGGAAACTCAGTCAAAAGGTCTGACACAACAAAGCTAATTCATTAGCTGAACCAGAAGCCCCTGGAACCTACGTTTACAGGAAATATTAAATTCAGCCTAGTCCTGGAAAGATCACATAAATCTTCACACCACGGGCTCATTTGTCTCAGTTTCTATTACTTGGTGGACACATGTCTGACTTCTGCAAGCCCTGCCAAGCATGATAAAAGACAAGAAAAAGGAGCACAATCTGAAAAAATAATCATTCGTACAACACTCAGACATGATTCATATTTTGGAAATGTGAGGCAAGGGATTTAAAATAAATATGATCAACATTTTAATAAAAACAGTAGGCAGTGTATAAGATGAGATGGATAATATAAGCAGAGAGATAAAACTAGAAAGAAACCAAGGGAAATCCTATAAAAGAAAGACATCACAGGGACATGAACAATGCCTTTCACTTACTAACTGGACCCAGTGGTTCTGAAGACATGTCCATAGAAACCTTCCAAACTCAAAGGCAAACAGCGACAAAACAAAGCAAAATCCAGAACATTTAAGAATAGTAGCACCATTTCTTGGAAATAGCAAGAGAGATCAGAGCAGTAGGCACATTTTTTGAAAGTACATAAATTGTACAACTACATATATTACAAAATAAAGTTTCCATTGAAATAATATTTTAAAAATTAATGAGGGCAACATAGGTACTTGTATTAATGTACAAAAACCTTTAATTCCATAAGCAATAAATTCATCTTAGCCATAAAAGATGATTTTTAAAAAATGACTGTAGTAACAACTAATGTTAGAATGGCAAGGATCACATACACTGGGCTATATAACCTGGAATTTTTGTTTTTGTTTCTATATATATTGGTACAGGGAATCAAACTCAGGACCTTGCACTTCCCAGGCAGGCTCTGTGCCACTCCATGGAGCTATATCCATGGTTCCTGGACTATATAATTCTAATTGAAATCCAAAATCTATAACACCTATTTACCTCAAAAAGATAGTAATTATGCATTTTAAAATGAAGCAAGGCTGGGAAACCTTGGCGGTTACTATAAGGCCTAGGGAAGAGGTAAGGAGACCAGTGTTGGAGGTAAACACATAGACTTTTTTCAAAGTTGGGCCATGTAGTGAATCCTATAACAAGTAATAAAAGTGGTAAAAATAAGATATTAATATTTTTTTAAAAAAATAAACTAATAGAGACATTACTGATCATTGCCATATAAAAATATTATCTAACAAAGAAGTTGGCATTTCAAAGTTTTCAGAATTCTGATCAGCAACAAAGATGTTATTTACAACTAGCTCCAGAAAGTTCTTACAGTTTTTAAAGGCATCTGAAAATGGATTTTCAGCTACTAACATGATCTTGAAAACCAGGGTGAATTCAGTCCACATATATAGTACAGGATAATACTGAGATGGATGTTTATAAAATTTCTTATGGACTGCTATTAAAGCTTCATACCCCGTCTGTGCAGACACGTCAACCATCTGATTTTAACCTAGCTGATGTCAGCTAACTACCGGTTTCCTTTCTGGATGGATTCTTTGACTAGCTATGTGGTTTATCCTGATTGTTGTCACCATGGCACCACATTTGTAAAAGGAATAGTCCTGAAATTCACTTTTAGCAATAGTTAAAACTGGCTTCCTTCAATATACTTGTAGTGTAAAGTCCTGGTAGTTGTATCTTGCATATTTTTACAGTATCAACAGAGTATATCCCAGCAAAAGTGCTTACACACTGGACTCCATTTCTGTGGCTTCTACAACAACAAATTTGGTTAACCATGAGTAGAAAATATTTGAGAAAATAATTAGTCTGAACCGAACATGCAGATATTTTTCCTGTCATTCCCTAAAAATATAGACAACTACTATTTGACATACTGCTTGCTACTAGCTATTATAAGTAATCCAGAAATGATTTAAAATCTATGTGGTGGTGTGCTTATGTTATATGCAAACCTTGCACCATTTTTTCTAAACAATTTGCGTGTTTTCATATTTTGGTATCTGCTGGGCATTCTAGAACCAGTCCTATCTAGGGACAACTTGCATTGTAAGACCAGATGTTTATATGAACAAATGATCTTTTACTTTTTCCACTATAATAATAGTAGAAAAATATTATTATATTTTGAAATATTGTTATAATATTATAATAAGAAATGGTTAACAACCCTAAAAAAGAGGTCACATTCTCAGCCTACATGGAGAAGAGTCCATGTTTTTCTTAGACCATATAATGTTTTATAACACTTTGAATAAATAATTCTTTTGAAAAAGGAATAAGTTTGAGGTGAGAGTTTACTTTTTTCCTTTAAAGGTCAGAGATCTTGCTAATACTTGCCCTATGATTCTGTGCCTCAATAACATGTCCATTAAGGTCTCCACTGGTTCCCAAGAACCTGTGTTTACATGTAATCCTTGTGGCCTCCCTGGTTTTCGTTACCTACCTAGCTCCTTATATTGGTCAACTAAGAAGACTGTGACAAAGTACCATAGGCTGGGTATTTAAGTGTAAGATCTTTATTTCCTCACACTCATGTGGACTGGGAGCCTAAAACCCAGCTGTTATGAGGTCAGTTTCCCCTGTCCTCCTTCTTTGGTTTGCAGGCTTTTGCTGTCTCTCACGTGTTTTTTTTTTCCCTGTGTTTGCATGTCTGTGCTCAGCTTCCTCTTATAAGAACACTGATCATACTAAGTTAGAGTCCCACATTTATGAATCCTTCCATAAAGGCCCTAACTCTAATTAGCCTCATACATATTTGAGTCTTCAACATAAGAATTTTGATAGAGCAAATTTCAGTCCATAAGATTCCCATGAGCCTTTGGATCTATGAAGGTTTAGGAAGCATTTGAAGTTATTAACATTTAAAAAAAAACCAGAAAAGCAGAACTTAATAGGGATAGAAGAGATCTTTCATGTCACTAGCTTGACTTTTTAACTCCTAGACGTAGCTCCTAGATCGTTTAACTTATCCAATCAACTTTTGTGTCAACCTTGCCAAGATAGTGAAATATCCTCACTTCTCACTGCCTGATTCCCTTACATAAAATCATATCCATTTCATTTATTGGCTAGTGTCAACGGGGAGATTTTGTCTGCTATCATTTATCACATCATACAAAATCTATTTTTTATGTATATCATTGAGAAGAATTCCTTTCAAATCATGCTGATGATAACTGTCCTGCTGTTCTTTTGAGAAAGTAATCCTTTTAAAAAATTTTTAATCTTTGGGACAATGTATTTTTTTATTGACAAACAGATGTTTATGCACATGTGCATGTGCACACCTACAGCAGACATTAGTACATTAACTAGAGGATTCCATAGGTACATGTTACAGAAATTTGTTTGAATTTTCAACTTTGTTGAACATATAAGTACATAGTTACAGAATATTTTACCAGGATTCTTGTTCTATTACCTTTTATTGAGAAAAAAATACCTATTTCCTATAGGGTGAAAATGAACAGAATAACTTACTTTGCCTTCTTTCCATACGACCAAAGGAGGATTACTTCTTTAAACAGGACTTCATTAACAGGATCCCAGGACATGTGATGATATACCTGTACAATTCATCTCGGAGGAGGAGCCATCCCAATACAGGTCCTTCTGCATAGTCACAGTGTGTTTTGTATAAAGGCCCATATTTCCTATTTCACTGATCAGTGTAAATATTACAGATAAAAGTATGGGGAGGCTATAAAACTTAGACAGTCAGAAGTGCTTTGACTTATTAAGACATAAAAAGATATCACCACTTCTGCTTCTGGGCCTGCCCTTCCACCAGGAGCATCGTGGAGGCCCATCCCAGGCCTGGAACTGCCCCAGACTGCTTCTGCTGGGCCTGCCTTTTGGCCAGAAACATAGCAGAGGGCTTCCCCAGGCCTAAACTGCCCTGGACTGTTTCTACTGGGTCCGCCCTTCCACCAGGAACACTGGAACCTTGGACTACAGAGGATTACTGTGCTGGCTGGATGAGAGACTCAGGAACCCCTCCACCAAAAAGAAGACCTCAGCAGGCTCCAGTCAGTGTGGTGTTGGACATTGTATTTCAGAGTAAAAGGTAACTAAGCCAGCCTCGGACCCTGACCGTGCACTCTGGCAGAATCTCAGCACAGGGAAAGGGACTTTGAGCCTGCTCCCAGGCAGTAAGACCACTCCCTGTGTCTGAGACCATACCAAGGTACACACAGGGACAAGAGCCTAACTGGGCCATGCCCAGTGAACTCCAAGCAGCAAGTAAGACCTGGCTTCTAGACTTGGGCCCTGACCACGCACTCTGGCAGAATCCAAGCACACAGAAAAAACTTAGAACTTCACTCCCAGGCAGTGAACCTTGGACTACAGTGGATTAACTGTGTCAGTGTGATGAGTATGCCCCTAAAATGGAAATATACAGTGGGTAAATAGGGCCAGTAGTAAAGCCCCCTCCAACTAACTGTAAGACGTTGTGAATCTGAAAAGAGTGTGGGTGACCCCCTCCTACACACAGAAACACCAGGCAGAGTGAAAATGGCAAAACAAAAAAGCAAAATGCAGTTTCAAACATCAGGTCCACCAGGAGAAAGTTCAGGAAACATTGAAATAGAGGACCCCAAAAGTAACACACAGGAAATCTCTGAAAAGATAGCAAGTGAAATAAAAAAAACAACTCCATGAGGCCATAGAGGAAATCAAATTAGAAGTACTCTCCCATGTAAAGACAGAAATAACAACCTTAGTAAAGGAGTTGCTGAGCACAACTAAAAAGAAATAGAAAAAAAAGTACAGGAGCATGGGAAACTGATTGAAACCTTGAATGAACAATATAGAAAACATGCAGAATTCATGAAACAAACTCAAAGAGACATCTAAGAAACAAAAAATTCTATTCAAAGCATACAAAACCGTTTAAATGAAGCTGAGGATAGGATTTCAGACCTTGAGGACAGGATCACAGTTAGTGATCATGAAAGTTAGTGTTATTTTAAAAATAACAAAGCAGCATGAAGTGATAATCCATCAGCTTCAAGATGATGCCAAGAAAAAAAATATAAAATTAATAGGCATCAGTGAAGAGGTGGGAGTCAATGCAAATGACATAGCCAAAATATTCATAGAAGTAATAGAAGAAACTTTCGCAAACATGGGGAAAAAAGCTGATATGCAGATAAGTGAGGCATATAGTACACCAGTCACAATCAACATAAATCCACACCCAGATGCATACTAATTAAGGTCTCAGACATACAGTATAAAATCAGAATACTAAAAGCTGTTAGAGAAAAGACACAACTCACCTATCAAGGAAAGCCCATTAGAATCACAACAGACTATTCAAACAAACTCTCAAGTCAAGGCAAGCTTGGAGTGAGGTATTTCAAGCTCTGAAAGAAAACACCTTTCAACCCACACTGATGTACCCAGCAAAACTTTCATTCAAATTTAATGGAGAAAAAGGATACTTCCATGACAAAGAACAACTGAAGAAATTCATGTCCACCAAACCAACCCTAGAAACAGTACTGAAAGACATACTAGACAGAGATAAAAATGACCACAAATCCCAGAACAACAAAAGAAAGAAACCACCAGGTAAGACAAGCAATTAAACAAGGGGAAAAGCAGAAACAACTGCAACATAACATGGCAAAGTCAAACCACTACATATTAGGGAAATCCATAAATGTAAATGACCTCACTTACCTATAAAAAAATAGATTGATCAAGAAACATGATCCCACAAATGTTGTATACAAGAAACACATCTGACCCAAAAGGAAACTCATAGATTAAAACTCAAAGGATGGAAAAGAGCATTCCATGCAACAAGAACCCAGAAAAAAGCAGGGGTAACTATTCTAATTACAGACAACATGAACTTCAAACCTAAAATGATTAAAAGGGATAAAAAAGTCACTACATACTCATCAGTGGAAAAATTCAAGAGGAAGAACTAATAATATAAATATATATGCACCAAATACAGAAGCACTCAACTATATAAGAGAGATATTAATGGACATAAAAAACCAAATACACAAGAATACAGTTATAACAGGGGATCTTAACAGCCCATTGTCACAAAGAGATAGATCAACTAGACAAAAAGTCAGCAAAGAAATAACAGAACTGAATCATACCTGTGAGCAATTGGACTTGTAGATGTTTACATAGTGTTCTACCCAAATACATCAGAATACACATTCATCTCAGCTGTGCATAGGACATTCTCCAAAATAGACCATATATTATCCCATAAAACATTATTAATTAAATGCAAATGTAATGAAATCATCCCATGCATAATATATGACTATAGCACACTGAAATTGGAAATTAATGCCAAAAGAAGTTGCAAAACTTGCATAAATACATGGAAATTAAAAGACTACCTTTTGAACAACCAGTGGGCTACAGATGAAATTAAAGAAGAAATAAAGCAATACCTACAATTCAATAAAGTTACAGAAACAACATACTCTAATCTGTAGGATGCAATGAAAGCAGTCTTAAGAGGGAAATATATAGCAATAAACTGTTATATCAAGAAAACAGAATGAGCACAAATAAACAACCTAATGCTCCATCTCAAGCTTCTAGAAAAAGAAGAGAAAGCTAAACCCAAAGCTCATAGAAGAGAGGAAATTGTAATGATTAGAGCAGAAATCAATGCAATTGAAGCTAAAAAGAACAAACAAACAAACAATAAATGAATCAAAAAGCTGGGTGTTTGAGAGAATAAACAAAACTGACAAACCCCTAGTTAACCTTATCAAGAGAAAGAAAGAAAAAACCCAAATTCACACACTAAGAACTGAAAAGGGGGAAATTACTATGGATCCCATGAAACTTCAAAAGATCATGTCATGAATACTTACTTTTAAAACCTCTACTCACATAGAGTAGAAAACACAGAGGAAATGGACAGATTTCTAGAAACATATGAACTACTAAACCTCAACCAAGAAGATATAGCAATTTTGAGCAACCCAATATCAGCTATTGAAATTGAAAATGTAATTAAAAACTTACGAACAAAGAAAAGCCCAGGTCCTGATGGATTCACAGCTGAATTCTACAAGAAATTTAGACAAGATTTGATGCCAATACACCTTAAACTCTTCAATGAAAGTGAGAAGAAGACAATCTTCCTTAAGTCATTCTGGGGGGCAAGTATTACTCTGATACCAAAACCAGAGAATGATCCAACCCAAAAAGAGAACTATAGGCCAACCTCACTAATGAACATTGATGCAAAGATTCTCAATAAAATACTGGCAAATAGAATGCAGCAAATCATCAAGAAGATTATACATCATGACCAAGTGGGGCTCATTCCAGGAATGCAGGGATGGTTCAACATATGCAAATCTATAAATGTAACACACCACATCAACAGAGCCAAAAACAAAAACCACATGGTCATCTCAATTGATGCAGAAAAAGCTTTCAATAAAATCCAACACATGTTCATGATAAAAACCCTTCAGAAACTCGGAATACACAGTGTCTACCTCAACCTTATAAAAGCCATCTATGACAAACCAACAGCCAACATTATACTAAATGTACAAAAACTGAAAGCTTTCACTTTAAAATCAGGAACAAGACAAGGATTTGCATTATCACCACTCCTTTTCAACATAGTTCTGGAAACACTAGCCAGGGCAATCAGACAAGAGAGAGAAATAAAAGGAGTAAAGATAGGAAAGGAAGAAGTTAAATTATCACTATTTGCAGATGACATGATACTCTGTATAGAAGACCCAAAAAACTCCATTAAAAGACTGCTAGAGATAATAAACAAGTTCGGCAGTGTAACTGGACACAAAGTCAATGCTCAAAAATAAATAGTGTTCCTGTACACAAACAGAAAACTCAGAGAGAGAAATTATGGAAATATCACCCTTTACAACAACATGTAAAAAAATGAAATACTTAGGAATCGACCTAACTAAAAATGTAAAAGACCTATATGCTGAAAATTATACTATGCTGAAAAAGGAGAATGAGGAGGATATTAGAAAATGGAAGGACATTCCTTGCTTTTGGTTAGGAAGAACCAACATTGTGAAAATGGCCATACTCCCAAAACTGTTATACAGATTTAACACAATCCCAATCAAAACACCATTGACATAGCTCACAGATCTAGACAACACACTACTAAAATTCATTTGGAAACTGAAGAAAACTAGAATAGCAAAGGCAATTCTAGGCAACAAAAGCAAGGCAGGGGGCATCTCAACTCCTGACTTGAAACTGTACTATAAAGCCACAGTGATAAAATCAGCTTGGTACTGGCAAAGAAATAGACCTGAGGATCAATGGAACAGATTAGAAGATGCAAGCACAACTACAAAGACACTCAGCCACCTGATATTTGACAAAGGGGCTAAATATGTCCACTGGAAGAAGGATAGCCTCTTTAATAAATAGTGTTGGAAAAATTGGCTCTCCACATGCTGAAGACTGAAACTAGATCCATGCATATCACCATGCACAAAACTAAAGTCTAAATGGATCAAAGACCTAAATATTAAAACAGAAACACTAAATCTACTGGAAGACAAGCTAGGCAGATGTCTTGGAGACATAGGGGTAGGCAGAGAATTATGAACAAAATGCAAACTGCACAGGAAACACTTCAAAGAATCAACAACTGGGATCTCATATTATTGAAAAATTTCTGCACTTCAAAGGAAATCACCAACAGAGTGAATAGAAAACCCATAGAGTGGGAAAGAATTTTAGCCAGCAACCCCTCAGACAAAGGACTTATATTGAGAACATATAAAGAACTGAAAAACATCAAGCCCCCCAAATTCAAAGACACTCTCCAAAAATGGGCATCTGAGATGAACACACAGTTCTCAGAGGAAGATATACAAATGGCAAACAAATACATGAAGAAATGTTCACCATCACTGGTCATTCAAGAAATACAAATTAAAACAGCATGAGATTTCACCTCACTCCAGAAAGAATAGCTGCCATCAAGAAATCAACTGATAACAAATGTTGTCTAGGCTTAGGGGAAAAAGAAACACTACTCCACTATTGGTGGGAGTGTAGACTGGTGCAACCACTATGAAAATCACTGTGGAGAATTCTCAGAAGACTAGGATTGGAAGCCCCATTCAATCCAGCTATTCCCCTCCTGGGTATTTTCCCAGAAGAACTGAAAAGTTCATATCACAGTGCACTCATGTTCATAGCAGCACAATTTGTAATAGCTAAATCTTGGAAACAACCAAAATGCCCATCAACTGCAGAGTGGATGAAAAAGATGTGGTATTTTTATGCAATGGAATATTACTCAGCTATAAAAAATAATGATCTTGAGGCCTTCATAGGTAAATGGAGACAATTTAAGACTATCCTCATTAGTGAAATAAATAAGAATCATATTTTTAAATATCACATTGTGTCTATAGGGTAAAAAGTAATAAGAAATATAAGAGTAATAAAACCCAAAATGTGTAATTGCTACTGTAAAAAAGAGAAGAAAAGAAAGTGCTCTAAGGGATATAACTGCATGTATGTTTGAGTGTGTGAAATAGATGACCATAATGCTGAATCTTTGTTGGATCTTTGAGCAGAACTGTTTGTAGTCTCACTGTTTGAATGTGTACTGTGTACCCTTTAATTTTGTAAATTGAACAATTATATCCAAGATGTCAATATGCAATTTATCAACTAGTGATTTCTTAGTGGTTTTTTCTTTTTCTTTTTTCTTTTAGAATTCTGTATTGTTGCTACCCCTTTTTCTGTTTTGCTTTTTTTCCCTACAATTGAAATTTTAAAATGTGTAATTACTATTGTAACAAGGAGAGGAAATAGGAAGTGCTATAAAAGATATAACTGCATGAATATTTAAGTGTATAGGATTAATAACCATACTTCTCAGTTCTTGCTGGATTGTTGAACAGATATGCTTGCAGTCTCACTGCTTTAATGTTCACTTTGTATGCTTTAATTTTGTAACTGAACAACTATTTCTAAAAGGACAATATGTAATTTATCAACTAGTGATTTCTTACTGTTTATCTTTTTTTAATTCTGTAATATCTCTACCTTTTTTCTGTTTTTTTCTCTTTAAATAAAAAAAAGATATGACTACTTGTTGAAGATTTTGGTGTGGCATTTATTAGTAACAACTTTTCTTCAGTTTGGAATTACCAGCTATCACAATCATCTCAAGATGTAGATACTCACTGGCAGGCCAGTCAATCCTTCTCCTTGGCCCAGCTATAAGAGTTCTCATGAATATCAGAACTCTGAGTTTTTACAGTGTTGGACATCTGTCTATGACATTTGCTACTGGCATAGACCTAATCTTAGCAGCAGTTCACATCTCAGCTCATACCTACCTCAGAGCCAGAAATCTAACACATGCACTTCTGTGCACAGAAAGAAACAGATCAGTGGAGAAGAATGGATCTCCATGAACTCAATATCACTGCAGAGCAAATACCTTCTTACTGAACTCAGGGCTGATTTACAGGCATCATCTTCATCATTCAAAGGAGAGACAGGTCATGATCATTACAAAGATAGAAAGAGAAATATGCAAAGATGAAGATTATGTAGCATCATTGCATAATTCTCTCCTCAATTTAAAATAAAATGAATTTTTCTATTTTGGGTTGGACAAACTACACACTTCTCAGAAATGATGTTACTTTTTTCAGAGAAGAGTAACAGTCCCATGCTTAATCAACCATCTGAAAATATAATGTAAATTCATAAAAATATCTAAAAGTATCATGAGGATTTTATCTTGGTGAGAAGTAAGAACAGTTAATTATTGATGACAGGAACTCTTCCACATGTACCTCTAGGGCAATTAAGCTCCCCAGGACTTGTGATAATGAAGATAAACAGTTTAACCTTTGCTAGACTTGGGACCCTGGTTACCACAACTTCTCATTAGGAAGAAACACATCTGGAAAAGTATTGATAAGTGTGTTATAAATCACCATGCTTCTAACTGGTAACCCAGATCTGCTATTTTTACACTTGAATTTTATTTTTTTTAATTGTACTCTAGCCATTTTCCATAGGTGGAAAACAATGATTTTGTGAAAGATTTTTATTACTGAATTATCAGCTTGGGTTTTGGGAGTTTAAATCATCAACATTTTGAGATAGTGGCACACAGTATAATTTTGCAAACAGAAATTTTCCAGAGACAAGCATAAGGATGCTTCTTAGCATCCAGAAAACAATTTCTAAATTTAATATAGAATTATTTAGAATTCAGCTTTTCAAAAGGGATGAGGAAGACATATTCCATAGTCCTTATGTTTAGAATATTCATGGCAAAAATAAAAGCAAAATGTACAATTTTATACTGATCATTACAACCTGTCAATACCTAGTGCCCTAGGTCCTTTTGTCAATAAGATAAAGCAATTGAACTAATAATGATTTCTCCATGTTTTTTTAAGTGCAACTCAGGAGGAAATAGGTCAATTAAAAATTGTGCCTTTGGTTCCCATTCTGCAGAAGACTGTTGATCTGTTATGGAGCAAATTCATGCTTCTTAGAAAAGTAAGAATAGAGGTAGAGGAAACATAATGCAGAAATGTGGATGGATTAAAACATGCCATCAATTCGGAAGCAGCTACTAGCTTTGTAAACTATACAGAGAACTTTCTTGAGTTGGAAAAGTCAAATAACAATCTGAGATGCCCAAAGATGACCTTTTACCTATCCCAGAGGACAAAGTGAAACCATCCTGCTTAGGAAGAAAAGTGGTAACAACTCAGCACAGATGTATGATGATGTCACTTCTGCATTTCCTGGAAGTGGAGATATCTTTTCTTCGATGAAAAAACCTAGGAATTAGTGCCTTATATGATCAAGCCTCATGAAAGGATATCTGAATATCAATAAATTTATCATGGTGCCAAATTCTCTGGTTTCATCATGGATCACAGAGAATCTTTCTACTGTTTTATTTTATAATAGCAAAAGTAGTTCAAAAAGTTCCACTTCAGTTGGGCTATCAAACGGTGGTAGAGGATACGCCTAGCATGACAGAGACCCTGAGTCTGATCCTCCCCAGAACAACAAAAATGAAGAAGTTGAACTCGGGTGGTACAAACAATCTTAAACACAATCTATCTCTATGATTTGAAATCGAGGTGGGGTAGTTTTATTAGAAGGTCAAAGACTGAGAAGTGCCATCAAAGCAATATAAAATGAGACATTTTACATTTGAAAGGAGACAGAATGCAATATTTGTCTTTTATAGAGAGCCACACTGTGAGACTTTGAAGAGCACAGGTATTTTTTTTAACCTTTCTAGATCACTTTATTCCAGAAAAAATTTAAAAATTATATTTTATGACTAGATTATCATAAAGATAAGCATACTAATATGATTTTATTGACCTAAAACTCATATTCCCTCCAATTAAATGACAATAAAATATTTTCTTGAGCCCCTAATAGTATTGTGGGCCTTGGGCCCTGGGCCTTGTGGCTCTGAGGTTGAAGTCACACTTCTTCCTGGGACCACACATCTTTCAACTCACAACACAAAGCTCATGCTTCTCAGTCACACCTCAGAAAAAGCACAAAAAACTGAGGTATATCTAGCAATACATTAAAATATTTTTTCTTCAAATTTATTTTTTTAACCCTGCTTGATTGGCCAGCACATCTACTCCTCAAAGCATGTTTGTTTGTTCGTATTAAACATTATTGTCCTTCACCAAGTGTCCGCCTAAAGAAGCTTCCAATCGTGAAGATCATCCCTTCCTAGTTTCTGTGAACCCGTAATTCATCTCCGTAATGCAAATTTTATGCAAGATTATAATAATTCCAAAACATAAGTTCTTCCAGGGCAGATTTTTTTGTTTTTGTTTTTGTTTTTTCTGTTTTTTTGTTTTGTTTTGTTTTTTGGTACTGGGGTTCAAACTCACGACCGTGTGTTTGCAAGGCAAGTGCTTATGTCGCTGAGCTAAATCCCTGGTCCTGGGGCAGATATTTTTTAAAAAATGTTTTTTGTTTACTACAGTATGCTAAATATTTAGATTGCATCTAGCACATCATGGACTATGAATGAGTGAACAAAGTTCAGTTGATTATGTTTCCTTAAAAATCTCTGTGCACCACATGACCTTCATAGTCCAACTCCAGATTGTACAAGTCTCATACACTGCCTTGTTGACAAATAGGCTGCTGAAATCTGGGATCGGATCTGCTATGCTCTTGCGCTTGTAAGATTTTGCAAATGTTCCGTACAGAATATCCTGTTCTAAACCTTTATCCACCTCATTTCCTTTCCTCACCTCGTACCTGATTCCTAACTGCACTCCACTTTCCCCAGCATCCCCTACGTGACCCACAGCTCCTCTCAGACCCCAATCGTTGGCATGACTGTGACGCTGTATGTGGGCATTTTTATCTCCGATAACTGTTACATTTTTTTCAGGGAAAACTCCACTGTACAACAGTCAATTTCCAGAAACTGACACAATATCTGAAGCCTGCAGGGATGTAATAGGCAAAAGTGGAGGCAGGATTTGATTATTAAGGCTTTTGTACATTTAAAGGAATATTGATGTATTTCAGGATTTAAACAGTTTAAGATTATGAGTGTTACTTTCTTCATTTATTTACAATATTTGAGAATAATATGAAATATTTTTCACTGATAGGAAATAATAAAGACAACTCAAATCAATATCATATTTTTAAAATTATTTTTATTGACATCTTTGTGATACACAATGAGTACACTCATTATGGAGTGTGTGTGTGTGTGTGTGTGTGTGTGTGTGTGTGAGAGAGAGAGAGAGAGAGAGAGATATCTTAATCCTTTTTACTACACAATCTCCTCTCCTGCATTCTCCCACCCCCTAGTCACTTGGTGCTCTCCCATCTGCAAAGTAGCTACCTTCCTTCTATTATGTGTCTTCTTTTTTACTCTTTAAATTATTTAATATTTGATGTCTCATATAAGAGAAAGTATGTGATAGTTGACCTTGTGTGTCTGATTTATTTTATTTAGCACTATTCTCTCAGGGTTCATCCATTTTCCCACAAATGACTCAAATTTATCCTTCTTCACAAATGAATGGTACTCCTCCATGTCTATGTATCACATTTTCTTTATCTACTCATCAGTTGTTAGACATGTAGGGTATTTCCAAGATTTATCTATTGTGAATTGTTTTGCTATAATCACGGGTATACATGTATCATTATAATATGATGTTTTAAACTCTTTTGGAAAGATAGCCAGAAAAGAAACAGATGAGCTGAATGCAATCTCTATTTTTTAGTTTTCTGAGAATCCTCCACACTGGTTTCATAGTGATTTGACTAGTTTACATTCCTACCAACAATGTAGAAGGATTCCTTTATCCCCACAATCGCCAGAATTTGTTGTATTTTGAGTTCTTGATGATAGCCATTCTTTCTGGAGACAAATAGAAAATTGGCCATTTAGACTTCTGAGATGTGTCTATTCATTTCACTTGTAAATTTTTGATTGGGTCTTTCTTTTTTGAAAGTATATTTTTTTCAAGTTCTTTATATATTAGTTCTCTTTCCAAATAGAATCTGACAAATATTTTTTTCCCATTCTGTAGGTTGTCTCTTTATTCTTGATCATTTCTGTTGCTGTGAAGAAGCTTTGATAAAAATGATTTATTGATTCTTGGTATTATTTATTATACAATTATAGTACTTTTCAGAAAGTCCTTGTCTATGTGTATGTCTTCAAGGGTTTTACTTCTCAGCAGATCAAAGGTTTTTGCTTTAATATCTAAATTTTTGATCCACTTTGATTTTATTTTAGTAGAGGATGAGAGATATGAGACTAGAGTCATTCTTCTGCATATGAATGCGTACCTTCCCCAGCACCACTTGTTGAAAGTGCATATCTTTTTCCAGAACTTTATTGGCTACTTTGTCAAAGATCAGATGGCCAAATGTGAGTAGGTGTTTCCTGTGTACCCTATTCTGTTCCATTGACTTGCACATCTGTTTTATATGCTAGTACCATGATGTTTGTATCAGTGTAGCTTTGTATTACACCTCAAAGTATGGTATTATGATGCCTATTACTTTGTCCAGGATTGCATTTACTATTCTGGGTCTCTTCTGGGTCCATATAAATTTTAAAGTTTTTTCTAGCTTTGTGATGAACAATGCTGGTATTTTGGTTGGAATTATGTTAAGTCTGTATATTAGTTTTTTGTTGTTGTTTGTTTGTTTGTTTTTATTGGTACCAGGGACTGAACTCATGACTGTGCACTTGCAAGGCAGGTACTTATGCCACTGAGCTAAATCCCTAGCTCCTATATATTAGTTTTGATGATATGGCCATTTTGACAGTATTGGCCTATCTGGGAATGCGGTATGTCTTTAGATTTTCTGATATATTCTTCAGTCTCTTTTCTTCAGAGTACTATAGTTTTCCATGTAGAAAAAAATCTATACTGACATTCATAGTGGTTGTACTAGTTTACATTCTCAACTTCCTTGGGAAAGTTAGGCTGTGTTAATCTCTAAGGGTTTAACTTCTTTAAATCACTCCTGAATAAAATTGTTTTCCTAGTTTCTATCTCAGTTGATTCATTGTTGGTGTATAGGATTGTTACTATTTTTTGTGTGTCTATTGTGCATTTTGCTTCTTTGCTGAATTTGAATTAGTTCTAGGAGTCTTTTTATGAAGCTTTTTAGCATTTTGTGTAGACAATTGTGTCATCTGTGGATAACCATACCTATTTCCGATATGTATTTTTTTCTCTCTTTCCTGATCCTAAATTTTGAGTATTGTATTGAACAAGAACGATGGTAGTACAAACCCTTGTTTTGTTCCTGATTTTTGGAAAAAGGCTATTTCTCCCCATTTGATATTAGCTGTGGATTTGTTATAAATGGTGTTTATCATTTTGAGATAAGGTCCTTTTATGCCTATTTTCAACAGACTTTTTATTATGAATAAATGTTAAATTTTGTCAAGGGTTTTTTTCTGCATCTATTGAGATGATTATGTGATTATTACCTTTGTTTCTATTTATGTGCTTTATTACAATTATCGATTTACATATATTGAACCATCTTTGCATCCCTGGGATGAGATCAACTTGGGTACGATGTATGATCCTTTTGTGATTTGTTGCATTCTGTTTGGAAGTATCTTGTTAAATACTTTTGCATCTATGTTAATTAGGAAGGTTGACCTGCAGTTTTCCTTTTTCTAAAAAGCTAAGTTCTAGTTCTGATATCCTGATAATGCCGGCTTCTAGGAAAGAGTTTGGAATACTAATAGCTTTGGAATTTCATTGAAGGTTTGAGAGATATTGGCATCATATCTCCCCTAGGTTCTGATTGTATTCTGTGGTGAACCCATCAGGTTACTTTACCATAAAGTTTTTATTATTGCTTCTATTTTATAGGCATTCATGGTCATTTAGAGTTTTTATATTGTTTATTATCTAATTTTTTCATCAATTATCTTTATATCTTCAATTTTGATAATATACAAGTGTCTTAAGTGTCTCCATTTCTATAATTTTTTGGAATACAAGTTTTAAAGTATTTTTTATATAATTCTCTAAATTTTGGGAGTGTCACTTGTGGTTTTTTGTTTGTTTGTTTGTTTGTACCTGGGATCAAACTCACGACCTCACGTTTGCCAAGCAGGCACTTCCACCAGTGAGCTAAACCCCTGGTTCTGCGAGTGTCACTTGTAGTTTCAGCTTTTTTATTTCTTACTGCTGTGATATCAGGTTTTTTCGTTTCCTTTTTTTGGTAAGTTTGGCTAAGGGTCTATCAATCTTGTATATCCTTTCAAAGAAAGAATGCTTTGATTCATTGATTCATTCTAATTTTTGTATTAATTTTATTAATTTCTGATCTGGCTTTTATACTTTCTTTCCCTCTATTCATCATAGACTTAGATTGCTCTCACTTTTCCAGGGCCTTGAGGTGCATCATTAGGTTATTTATTTGAGACTGCTCAATTTTTGAAACAGTTTTCATTATGTTCCATAAGTGTTGGCATGATATGTTTCCACTGTCATTTGATTCAAAACATTTTCATTCTTCCCTTATTTCTTTTGTGACCTTTGTTTATTTAAGATTGGATTGTTTAATTTTCATATGTTTGTGTAGTTACTGTGGTTTCTTTTGTTACTGATACCTAATTTTATTCCATTATGAGCCAGTAGTATGCAAGGGATTATTTCAACTGTTTTGTATTTATTTAAACACACTTTATGGCAACTTAGGAAAGAGTAATTTTGCAGCTGAGGAAAAAAATGTATATTTTGCTATTGGATGAAACACTGTAGATATCTATTAACTGCATTTATTCAATGGTGGTGTCTAATTCTGATTTTTTTTTTAAATTTTTGTATGGGTAAAGTAATTGTGAGTGTGAATCCCCACTGTGTTTGTACTCCTGTATATCTATCCTTTTATGACCAGTAGTTTTTGTTTTACGAAGTTAGGTACTTCAACATTTTGTGCATAGATGTTTACAATTGTTAGCCTGAAGTCTTCTGTGTCTGACAAGAAGGCAGCAACTCCTGCTTGTTTTCAGGCTCTGGTTGCACAGGGTATCATTTTCCATACTTTCACCTTTAGTTTACAAACTTACTTTTTGATGGCATGTTTCTGCTATAGGTAATATACAGCTGCAGACTGTTTTTTCTATCCAGTCAGTGTCTTTTGATTAGAGAGTTAAGAACATTGAAATGAAGAGCTATATTATAAATTGTTTATCAAAACCTCTCAATGCATTATTTTTCTAGTTCCAATTTCTTTCTTTCTTTTTTTCTTTTTACATTTAACTATTCCCCCAATTAAATGTGCACTTTGCTTTAGAGCTTTTGGTGGTGGTGGCCTCTCAGTCTCTGTTTAGGATTTCATGGAGTATTCTTTGCAGTGATGATTTAATGATTATGTATTTCTTCACAATTCTTTTTGTTGTACAAAGTCTTTACTTCTCTGTAATTTTGAAGGATAATTTTTGCATGATATAAACGTCTGGGCTGACAAATGTTTCTTTTCAGGTTTGACCATATTCACTACAAGCTTTCTTGGCCTTTAAGGTTCGTGCTGAGAAATCTGTTGTAATTCTAATAGGGCTGATTTTACAAGTAACTTATGTTTTCAGTAAGAGTTTTACTATTCTCTCTTTTTGTTGAATTTCTGCATTTTGATTATAATGCAACAGCTAGAGATTCTTTTCTAGATGTGGCAATTTGAGGGTTCCATGTACCCCTTGTATTTTGCTAGATTTGGAAAGTTTTCTCCTATAATTTCGGTGAACTTTTAAAAATATTTTTGACCTGTGTTTCTAATATTTCCCTTATTCTTACCCTTCTCATGTTATTTTTTGAGTCTTTTATCTCCAGTTTAAGTAGTTTGTGGATCATTTTTAGGGAACCATTGAATTTATGTTATGCTACACCTAGGTTATCTTTACTTTTCAATACTCTGCCCTCATATTGGACAAATCTGCTGCCCATGATCTCTACTGACTTTTTTCATATCTTGTATTTATGCTTGCTCTTTTATAATTTCTTCTACACTTTTTTTTTAACCAAACTAGTAATTCATGTCTGATTTGACTCTTTTAGTTTATTGGGTTTTGTAAGCTCATTACACATTGTATTAGTAAAATTCTTTATTACTTGCATAAACCCCCTCAAAGCTTACTAAACAGCTCATAGGTTTGTTTGTTTCCTCTTTGAGCACTTCAAACATTTTGATCATTTGTTTTTGAGTTTTTTGTCTGAAACTTCTTATGTTTCAGTGTCTATAAGATCAGCTTTGGGAATTAAAGTGTTTTGGAGCTATCTTATTGCTTCCTTTCTCATATTTTATTGGTTTTGTGCTGTAAGTTGAACATCAGTTAGGATAGTAAAAACTCAGACATCACTGTGTAGACCTCTTTAGCTAGATTTGTCTCCCTCTGATGATTCCTTTTGTTTGATTATGTTTTAGTATTTATACACTTCTTTAAACTATTCAGTGTAATATTTAGGAATCTTCTCAGTGTTCAACCTTCTGGGGTCTTGATCCTCAGCAACACTCAGGGAATAGAGAAACAACCACAGTAATGTTGATGACACAGAGATGATATATTGGCACACAGAAAAAAAAAACTAACAAGAAGTATATAATTACTGAAAATAGCAAAGAAATCAGCAAAAATGATAGAGAAAAACAAACTAGATATTGATGTACCATAATACTCAACAACAACTACAACTACACACTCTTAATGATGGAAAAGAGAGCTACAATAGTAAAACAGACAAATGCAACAACTATATCACCATTAACTATGGAAAATAACAGCATTGATAGCATAGAGTTAACTGAGTATTGAAAAATTGATAATGCTCATAGGAATAATCATAAAAATGGGAAAATATGGTAAGGAAAAATGAAAGAAGTAAAATTTAAAAAAGAAGCTGGAAAAGGGGGAAAAGAAAGGTAGGATAAAAAATTTAATTGAATAAGAAAAGTTAATAGTATTTCAATAAAAGTAATAGGAAAAAGAAGAAAGAGAAGAAAAGGAAGAAAGAAGAAAGTCAAGAGTCACAGAAAGGAAAAAAGACAAACAAACAAAGAAAAAGAGAAATGAGTTGAAAAAAATTCCCTTATATGTTAGGACAAGTGTCTTCTTTACATATCGTTAGAATCCACCAGACGCGTGGCAGGGTTAATGAATCTCACGTGGGGACTATTTTTTTCCGTGCGTGTGTGTGTGTGTGTGTGTGTGTGTGTGCACGCGCGCGCGCGCGCAGTGTGCTGAGTGTTGCCAAGGCCTTCCTGCTAGGAAAGGTCAATCCATGGTGATGCGTTTGCTTTAGGGCTGTACTTACTCCAGTGGCTCTTAGTATTCATGCCCTTTTATGAGCCCGAAGTCACTCCTATCTCTGCCTTTTTGGCCTGTTGACTTGTGAGGTGCCCTGTCTTGTTCCAGAGATCACACTGTTTGTACATCCCTAAACGTGGCAAGTATTCAAGCCACGGCACATGCTTCGTCATACGTCATTCGTCATCTGGAGAAAGCAGACTGCTGAGATCTGAACTAGAAGTTGGCCACAAAGAGTGGGAAGTTGAGAATCAGAAAATCTTCTGGGCTTAATGTCTGAATTTTATGACCCAGAGCTCTGTAATAACCACCCATAACAAACTTAGCTTCTTGCAAGACAGGGCAGGATGAATGGTTTGAACTTCATACTACTGCTTTAATTTCCTGAAGGATCTTGACTGGCCCATCCTCGCTCTGAAACTGTCTCTTCTGGCCATTTCCCAAACAGTCACTCTGCTAGGGTAAGCTCAGACTTAATTCTTAAGTATAGTTCTGTGAATTGTGATTCCTGGAGCAGCTCAGTTTTGAACAATTAACCCCTTTCGAAAATAGCTCCCGGTTAATTTCTATGACACTGTAACTCTGGCATCCGAGGCAGAGTCAATTTCATAGTAAAATTCCACGCTGTATTTGCACTGTCCAATAAACCGTGAGCTTTTCTTGGGGTGAGTGTTGCTGGTCTGTTGTTTTCCAGGCTGTTGACCTCTGGAATTAACTTGGATTTCTGGAGATGGGTCCCCCTCCCCAGGAACCAGGATTAGTATCCACACTGCTTCATTTTTCTCTGTTTCTGCATTTCCTCTGTGATTTCTAGTTTACTTTGATTCTTGGAGCTTTTTTTCCTTTTGCTAAGTTGTTTTCCAGGTGTCTCAATTCCACACCTGGAGAGGCTGTGAGAGATACCACTTTATAAGTATCCAGAATCATTTGGAAAAGGAATATTCACATATATAATTTATAGGAGTTAAATTTAACGTCAGACTGAAAATATTTGGTGATATTTTATAAAAACAGAATTCTCAAATTAAATAACATTAATTTTATTCTGTTTATGCACATTAGAGAATCACGTTTTTATCAAGAGATGAGCCTAATTGTATACACTACAGTACTGGAGTAATAGTAAAGAATTAAGAGTAACATGAATAACTATCAATACAAAAGTTAGTAAATAATATTGGTTATAATCGCACAGCAGGATGGTTCATATAACATAACCTTTTGACAGAAACAAAAAGAACTTAAAAACCAAGGATGACTGGAGAACTAAAAATTGCAAGATGATAATTATCCTATGTATAAATAAAGATTCCCAAGCAATATACTATATACATTATACAAATGCATTACTTGACAAAAATAGAAATTAGAATGGGATGATATTTAATGATCCCTTGATAGAGGTTGCCTCTAGGCAGGAGTGTAAATGAAGAGACACTGGATATAGTCAAAGAGACCTTTTGTTTTATTTGTACTTCTTTTTGTTTGCAATGCAGGGGATTAAAACTATGGTCTCACACGTGCTTCACATTTAATTTGATTTACTGCATTTCAACTTCTTAGGAATGGTGATGAAATTGTGGTTATTAGTTGTGTAGACTTTACCTATGTTTTTTATATTTCTTACCAAAAAAAAAAAAAAAAAAGAAGATGAACAAAGCTTAGTAGCAACTATTCTCTCCGAGTTTTGGAGTTGTGATCAGGGAAAGAAAAGAAAAATGCTAAAGAACAGTGGAACAGTACAACCTTGAACCCCATCTGTGCGAGTGAAAGGAGGCCATGGTGGAGACACACATGTTCCTCAAGTTACTTTTAGAAGGTCATGGCACGCTTGAGGTGGTGGAAGAGGTTCACGAGCCCTGCAGAACTAATGGCTTGAGGAAATGAAAGGCAAGGGATTTCTGTGAAAAGATGGAAACAGAATAATGTTTGCCATGACAGAGGCCAGAGAACAGAAAGACAAACATGTTATATCACAAGTCTGGTTATTACAGATAAGATTTTTTATCTGAGAGCCAATGAGTCAGTGCTTTAAATAGTCAAAGACTGAATCAGTAGTCTTAACATACACTACAAAAAAATCCATAAACACATGGCATACAGGATGAATGCTGTGCAACCATTATCAACAGGTTTCTTAAAAGAAAATCCAAAGACAGTCTTCTTGGAAACAAATGAAAGTGACAAGGAAGAGAAACATTTAGTGAATGTTTAGATAAAAGAACAACAAATACATATGTTGCTATGAAAGAGCAGGAAAGGAAAAAGAAGTTAGACAGAATTTTGAAGATTATGTTAATTAAAATAGGCTTTAGGAAATAGTGTTGGGCTTGCCTCAGAGAACATATTATTTTGAAGAGAAATGGGTAATGATACAGAATGTTCAGTGGCCCAGTGACTTAACACTTGGGCTTTTTGATGGTATTAATTAATTACTTAAATCATTTTGAACTTTTAATTGCTAGTTAATAATTGTACATATTTATGGTATACACCTATGTCAATACACGAATACAATGCAAAGTGATAGAATTTGAGTAATTAGCATGTCCCTCTCTTCAAACATTTATAATTACTGTGTGGTGATAGCATTCAAAGTCCCTTCTTCTAGCTGTTTTAAAATATACAATTCATTGTTGTTAACTATAGTCATTCTACTCTACAGTAGAATAGTAAAACTTAATTTAATGTATTTAATTATTACTTTAATCAATTTATTACTTAATTTGGTAATTTATTTACTGACTTAAAAAATCTAGGATAGTATCAATTTCTATTATACCACTGTTGTCTTTTTACAGGAAGTCAAAGTGTTACAAAGTTATCAAACATTAAACAAAAGAAAAGGAAGGCATACTTGTTATAACAAGGGAGCTAGGTTCTTTTGCAATCCTGCCATTTATTAATCCTATCAGTTGGAGTATGCTACTACATAATTTGGTTCTCAGTCCCCTAATTTGAAAATAGAATCAAAACAAATGATCCATTAAATTCCTTTTGGCCCTAGTAATTTAGAATTTTATGACATCTCTCTAATGTGCTGTGGAAATAAGACTAAAGAAAAATTATTTGTTTGACATATTATCTGTCAGTCTATCTACCTATCAGTCATCTATCAAGCTGTCTGTCTACTCATGTATGCACTACTAGGGTTCTAACCCAGAATTTTGGGAATAATAGGTAGGAGCTCTACCTCTGAGTTATATCCCCAAGCCTGAGAAAAGATTTTAAGGAAGAATTTTTTTTTTTCAGTAAATAAAAGACGATAATGTGATTACATCTTATAAATTACTTAAGTAAAATGCTTTTAAAATTACATTTACAGAGGGACTTGTGAGCATTAAAAAATTAGTGGATCACAAGATGAGTGTGAAAATTCACTGTTTTTCTACATTCTGTTCCATGGTACACTAGGATAATAAATATTAACATTTCCCTGTAATTCAGTGGAATGATTTGATGATTGGGCTCATTTTGCCCTAAAGGAAGGAGATACTAATGTTGGAGTTACTGCTGAATTTAGTTTGCAGTAAAAAAGATATTAAGGTTTGTTTTGAAAAGAAATAAGAACTTAAGAGACTGTGAGGAAAACACAGTGAATGTGCGAATAGCGTTTGGGGAGATATTGTGAAGAACATGACAATGTCGTTGAGAAGTGGCAAAAAACAAAAAGAAAGGGAAGGATGTGACTAACGGGGGTGGGTAGTAGGAAAGAAAATTTTGTAATTTAAGGGTAGTAAACAGAGATGGGAGGAACCAGAGGAGATGTTAAATACAGTAAATCCCAGAGCCCTATCAGCCATTCCAGCTGTGTTGCCAAAGCTTGTAAACTAGGCTGCTGTGATCTCAGAATGTAGTGTGTTAAGTTATGTAGTGATTCTCATGTCACTCCAGAGCTGAGTTTTCCAGTCGGAGAATATTGACCTATTGCATCTTATTCTTCTTCTGCCCCATGGAGTATTCAGTTTGTCTCCATGATAGAACCTGAGTCGTAGCTTCATTCATATTCCAACCTTCAGGAGAAGAATAAGAGAGACAGTGCAAGGCAAAATATTTTATTTAGAAGATGACTGAAGAAAGTGGATATGTATATTTCCTGTTTACAATCCTATGGCCCAGATTTACTCACAGGGCCATGTCTAAATTCAAAGGAAGCTGGGAAATGTAGTCTTCAATGTATAGCCATGTCCACAAATAAATGTGCTACTACAAGAAAGGGGAAGTGATACTAATTGGCAAGGAAGTTACTAAAGAAAGGAGTGGATTATATGTGCAGGATAAGGAACCCAGGAAAAGGAAATTGAAGAAAACATTTTGAGTTTGTTACCGTAGTAAATGTGTCCCCTGCTTGCAGGGCATAAACCAATGTTACCCAAAGGGTCTAGGGAAAGCTTCACTTTATCAGGAGTAAGAACCCCTCTTGCTATCAAAAGGAAAGCTTTAACGTGCCCTAAGGTTTTGCTCTGATGGTTTTTCTAGAAGTTACTTAAAAGATCTACTTGGGCAGGTGTGAGAAATGACATAAGACTCTACCAAAACTTGGAAAAAAAATCAGTAAGTATATTTGTGCTAGTAACATCATGTTACATATATATAGTTACACACATATGATTTACTATGAAAAAAGGCTGTGCAAATAATTTAAGTGTAATTTATGTGTTTAGCCTTTACAGAGCAGATTAAATACTCATAAATAAAGCATGACCATATTTTGTAACTTCATCAAGTGGGAAATTTTATTGATAGATGCCACTGTGAAAGGCATTAATTATAATAAAGAAAATTTATTTTCTTTTAAGGTTTTTTTTTAAGTAATGTGTTTTATAAAAACTGCAATTTTAAATGTAACCTTATTTCTCCAATGTGAGAAAAATCTACCATGGGTGTATGTATATTGAGTTAGAATTTTTTTTAAGCTTTAAGACCCTAGTTGATTTTTGAGAATGAGAATGTCCCCTGATAAAAGGTACCTGAAAAAAAATGACATTGTTATCTCTATCTATCTATCTATCTATCTATCTATCTATCTATCTATCTATCTTTCCATGCTACATACATATTTCAAATATTTCTATGTAAAAATAATAAGCTGAACAAAAATATTCCCCCCAAAACCTTGGTTATCATAAGTTATATAGTCTATGACACTCTATTTTCATTTTCACTAACTCTTTTGGTGTATCTGTAAGGAAGGACATGCTATATGTTATTTGTCCTAATTGCTGTACTTTTATGAAAAGCCACATGCAGTGTGTTTATAAAAGTTATATATTTTATGTGGACTAAAAGGAGGGTTTGTTTATACCTGTCTTGCTGCTTGGTCTTCTTTTTGGCAGCTTAGAACCTCCTATGTATGTTATAAACGTACTTGGTTAGGATTATGATGCCTTCCAGGTAGAAGCCAAAAATTTATTTCACAACTCCTGTTCATTCAAGGTCCTGTGTTGTACCAACCAGATATATACATGCCCATTTTTTAGTATAAAACTGCAAACTAAACAAGTACATATATCTGATTCATTCCTGACATGGTAGTTACAAATTTATACTGATTCTGGAGATAGCAATAGAATAACTTCTAGAACAATAAGGTAATATCCCCTGGGATCTCTATAGCCAAGGTTAGCTGGAGCAATTGTGAACTGTCACTTTCAGGCTCTTCTTTGATTCATAGTTTAACTTCTTTAAATAAGTTTCTTTCTGTTTAGCCTAAAGGGAAATTTATTTAGTGCAGCTCTGGAAGCTAGACTTGTCCATACACACACACACACACACACACACACACACGGCCCTGCATCTACATATTTTAATGAAGGTGGAAAAAGTGTAAATACCTTGATACTATTAAAAAGAAAAAAACATTAACTTGCATAGTTTTTATACTTTTAATATGGATTTATTGGTTTATTTTTTCAACCCTGAATTTTCTGCAAAGAAAAGATGGCCGTGACCCATCCACAACAACTAAAATATAAATAGAAATACTTTCCTTGTATTTTTGTGATACTGTTAGTTACCCATAGGATTTGAACCTTAGTCCTTGGCTTTACTCTTGCCATTCCATGACCTCTCTGTGCTACGACGGGGAACAACCTAACCCTTACTTGAAAATTGCATTTCCCAGATTCATTAAAAGATATATTGATCAAGATTATGTCTGTAGAAAGAAGTCAAATGAAAGAAGGAAGAAATAGTACTCACAGAAGCAGCAAATAGTTCTGGGTCCTGAGTTTGAACAAGGTTGGAGCATAGTATTTCCAAACCACTTGTAGCAGCAGTAGGTGATTTGGAAGCCTACAAGACATGCTTGCAGCCTTGAGCTCTGAATATTACTAGTAATTCCTTAGGAGAACAAAAATTTACTACTATTACTGAACTAAGAGTAACCTCTGATTTCTGCTCAAGTCTTTTCAACATTTTTGAAAATGTCTCCCTGTATTATAACCTCTTTCTTTGCATTACTTGCACTGACTTCTGGTTATCTGGATGGACCTGGTTAAAATTGGACAAAAGAAGTATTTTATATTTTAAATTTATTTTATTAGTTATATTTATATTTCAAAATTAGAACTGGAATGGATTTAAGAGTCCCTTACTGAATACTCACAAACTTTCACTTTTGATTATAAGGGAATAGATTTTGTCCGATCAATACAAAAACCAGCTCGAAAAGCTTGATAGAATAAAGAAACAATATATGTCTGAAATCACTGAGAGCCTTTTGCTGAAGTCAAGACTTCATCAGCCGGTATCCTAGCACGCAATGAGTAATTTAAGAGAACCCAACATTTTCACAGAATCCAGGGAATCTGCCAGTTCATAAGAGGTTAAGTGAGAGTTTGGGTAGCACTGCATGTGCCATATAAACTTTCCGGTCATCTTATGAGCATAGAGAGAAAAGATTGGAGGGGTTCTGTCCCGTAATAAAGGAAGATACAAAAGCAGCAGTTGTAGCCCGAGTTTCCTTTGAAGAATTTTGTAATTTCTAATTTGAGCACAGCAAGGATACAAGCTTAGCAAAGACTGAAGTGTGGTCACAATGTTTTGGTGAGGAGAAAAAAAAAAAAGGAATCCAGGAAAAATCAAGGAAGGAATGTTTTAGTAAATGTTTCAGACTTTTCCCAGGGATACATATGACACTTACAAAGACTGTAGAACAAGACCCAGAAAGAACAATAAGAAAAAACAGATAACAACAACTTAATCACATATGATTCATATATTAAATAAAAGTGAAGGATTTGGAAATAACTATGATTTGTAAGAAAATAAATTACAAGATTATTTCATCATACAATTGAGATGTATTAAAAGCAACAAAATAAAACCTATAAAAAGCTGAACTTAACTTATTCATGTCAAATAGAAATTTAACAGAAGATTAACAAGTTTCTGTGAACTAGGAGATGGGGCAGTTGAATGTATTACAAACAGAGGTATCTAGAGGGAAAAAAAAATGATGGCGATAGAAGGAGGAGTGAAAAACCACATAAAAGCAATGTATATGCATCTGTGTTTGAAAACACAGAAAAAGAGAAAAGGGATAATGAACACATACAAAGCTGGTGTATGTAATAACCAAGACATTTTTGCATCTAAAAATGTGGTGGTGCACTACAAACAACAATCAAAACAAAAAAAAACAAAATAAAAATAAAAGGAAATCACACCGAAATAATATGCAATACAAAAGAACAAAGTGACAAAGAAATACTCAAGACCCTGGGTTCAATTCTTAGTACTGGAAAGGAAAAAATCAAAGAAAAGAGACAAAGAAAAAGAAATCTGGAAAAAGGCCAAAGGTCGTCAAAAAAAAAAAAGTAAAGATAATTTCCGAGTGGTAACAATAAGGGTGCCAATTTCACAATGAAAAGAGACATAACATCAGTAGCTTGCTTAAAAAATTGCTTCTTACTTAAAATTATATATGATGAAATAAGATTAAAAATAAGATTAAAAAACATTTTAAGACAAAATCTGTGAACAATTTATCCTTCCTAGATTCCTACTAAAAGAAATAAGAAAAAGATTTCTTAACCTGAAAACAAAGGGCTTTAGAAGAAAACTGAAATTCAGGAAGGTATGAAGAGCAAGGCCAAGTCCACAGGTGTGATTAAATCTAGAAGAGCATGGCCTTCCCAACACGGTAACAACGATAGAAATGTCAGGTGGGGTTTAAAAGGTAAGTGCTGTCAAACTGAAGCACACTGACACATAAAAGCCAAGAATTTGGGCTGGGAATTTAGCTCAGTGGCATAAGCGCCTGCCTGGCAAGCTCGAGGTCATGAGTTTGATCCCCGGAAGTCAAGAATTCACGGGCTTGTATGGTCCTAGTATTGATTCAAAAGCAGTAAAAGTGTTAATTTTATTAAGCTCTAAGTAGTCAAATATATAATATTCAGGATAAAGGACTAGAATTAGAATAAGTAAGTATGCAACTGACAAATTCAGAGAAAGGAAAGGTAGACTAGTAGAGAACCTACTGACTCCAAAAGAAGGACACTGGGAGGGTGTGGAGAGTAACAGAGGAATAGAAGTGATGAGTGACATCCTGTTGCATCATTAATTAATTAGGTTAAATTAAATGTCCCTATTAAATGATAAAGATTAACAGTTCAGATAATAAAAAATTATATGCTGCCTAAATATAAGGACACACTTGATTACAGTTCCCAACTGAGTGTTCCACTGTCATTTTTCAGTCGAGAATACAAAATTTCATAGATAGGGAGACTTAATTACTTTTAGAGAATGAATCATAGAGTTAAGGACACATATCCAATCCTCAGAAACACCGATTAATTTTTCATGCTCCACAGTCATACCTAACCCAAACTGACTACCAGAAGTGAAACAAAGCAGGAATAAGTTCCTCTTAATTAGTTAATAATATAATTATTGTTGGTACACTATTTTGTTCCCCCCCAAAATAAACATGACCTACTCCATTTTCACAATCTCCAGAGGTAGACTTTCTATTTTAAAATATTTCAGAAGCATTTTAACCACTGAGAACTATTATTTCACATAAGGGCCCTTAAAATTATTCTAGAAACTACTCCTAAACTGGGTCATGTTTTCACTAACAGAAAGCAAAAGGCAAAAACTAACTGACAACAGCAACAACAAAAACTCAACAAAAACAAAATCAATTTTACTCTATCTGCTACAGTTTTACAAAGTGAGATGTTTGTTTCCTAGCTGCATAAGTGGAAGACGTAAAAAACACTAGATTTTGACAGCTTTATTTCACCTGAAAATTTACATTAGGTAGTCACTGGGCTATGAAAGGTACCATGTCTCTGAGAGAACTCATCAAAAATACAGATATAAAACATATACCTGTCTTTTGTCTCAGACGACTGCATGACTTTTATCTCATCCCATAAATAGTGGAGGCATCAGCACATTTATCTGCACACAATAACAAATCCCATCCTCCTGGTAATTGTAAAAACACTGAAGCCTGTTATTGACCTTGTGTAAAATATTGAAATGGAAGAAAAAGGTGAAGAAACTTTTTGTCTGTCTATACCCTAGTCTAAATCCCCATCATACACTTTAAAAACCGTTAAGCTAAAAGTCAGTGATGTGGAAAGAAGGAGGAAAAATGTATTATTGAATAAAGCAAAACAGACAAACCAAGAGACGCAGCCATCCACACTATGCCATGTGGAAGTTGTCTTTGAGGTATTTGCACTAAGGGCAGTAAACACTTCCTATCTCAAAACTGTGGCTCGTACTGTTACTTCTCACGGTTTTTATATTGCCTACTCATTTTGCAGGTGAATAGTTTCTATGGATACGTTTTGAAAGTGCAAAAACTTTCTATATTGTCAAAGGATATAATTCTGTTTGAATTATAGCCAATATAGTTACCAAGTATTTATTGATCAGCCTTGCCAAAAATGAACTGTGCACCCACTCTAACCTCTGTTAGTTTCTTTGGGCAGGGATCAATAACTTCAGCCTTGCCAAAGTCCTGATATGCACACATTATGGCTGGATGACATGATTACAGATCAGTCACTAAAGTCCAATGAGAAACCCCCAATTACCATAATAGTTTAGAGAAGAGAAAGAGAAATGGCAGCCACAGCAGTTAAGTGATGTGCTGTAAGACAGCCGGGATTTGAATGGAATCTTCAAGATTTGGGTCAGAGGATAAAGACAATAGAGAATAATCCACAATGGACCAGGTGAAGGTGTACAGTAACAGGACAGTTACACACTCCAAGAATGACATGATAGATTTATATAGTAATTCGGGGAAAAGAGAGAAAGCTAGTTTGTATAGGGACCACAGTGCCCCGTTACTAAAGGTCTTCAAATACAGGTTAAATGACTTGAATTCAGTTTAAAAGCTAAGGTTTGGGAAATACTTAGAATGTGAGTCCCAGCTTAGTCTTCCACAGCAGAAACTGAGATTTTGTTCAAATATCTCCATTTCATCGAGGTCAGGTAGAATCTTTAATTGCTGATACTAACAAGCTTTCAATATTGGTTCATAATTATTTATCTTTTGCCAACTTGAGTACTACTAGCTGTGTTGAACCATAAAACTATAGATGAAAGCAATCTTAAATGGTCACAATAAGGGAGGTAAAGCCAGTGTATTAAAATGTTACTAAGGAAATCACACAATAGAAAATAACTAAATAAAAAGGGCAGGATCCAGTGTAAGATGTGCTGAAGGTTCAGACCATCTGATACAGAAGCTGAAAAGGGAAACAAAGGCATAGAATGCCCATTGTAAATAGACTGAAGGGAAATTCTTGTAGCAAAGATCAGTAATTTATTTCAGTTGACTTAGTAAATATTCATTAGAAACATAATATCTACTGCTATAAAATTAGGACTTTTATAAACTTAAACTGAACTAAATTTTGCAAAACCAGTATTTTCTTTTTTATGAAAGATGAGGAATGACTCAGAAATTAAGAAACTTGCTTTGACATTCCTTCAGCTTTATTGTAATGGTCTCTCCAATACAAGATGAAAAATGCGAAAAAAATAGAAAAAATACAGATTAGGAGTTATAACTTAATTATTAGCTCAGCATTATTCAAAGTTTAGAATAAAATAAATACTTTCACTTCTCAATTTTGAAAAATTGTTTGTGTAATATGAATGGAAAAAAATCTATTAAACTTGACAGCAATAGACCTATAACCATGAATTTTACTTTTAATGCTACTTAAAGATAAAAATGTAATTCATTGTGTTATCATGAGATGAAATCAATGAAAATTAAGAGTCACATGTGAAGTCCTGTGCCGTCTACACAGTGAGTCTTATCTGAATAGTTCAGAAAAAGATTTGCTGGTAATTCTTGATTATTTTGTTGTCATGCTTGTTATTTCAGATCATTGAACCGTATTTTATTAAACAACTCCCCATTCTACAACTAAAAGTGTCTGTAAATTGTGCTCAATAAACATTTGTTTACTGACTGAATAATTAGTTGTCTGGCAAGCCATTGTGCTACATATGTTTGCTGTTCTAGAAGAGATAATTTGCTAAGTAGTTTAGAATAATTCTCTCTCTCTCTCTCTCTCTCTCTCTCTCTCTTTCTCTCTCTCTCTCTCTCTCTCTCTCTCTCTCCAAAATCATATTATGTCAGCAAAAAGCTGGCTAAATGCTTATCATGAAGGAAATACAAGTTCTATCACAGATGTCTACTCCAGTCTCTTACTCTGGTATCATCTTCGCCTTTTCTCTCTTCCAAGTCTCTTCAGGCCAGTCACACTACTTTCTTGCTGCATTCAAAAGATCTCACAGACAGCTCTTCATGAATTTTGTCTACCTATTCTTTCTGCCTAGAATAGTTTCACTTCTTTCCTTTTTTTTTTTTTTTTGTATCAGGGATTGAACTCGTGACCTCGCTCTTGCCAGGCAGGCACTTACGCCACTGAGCTAAATCCCATACCAAAGCTATGTTCACTTCCTTTCATTTAAGTATTTGCCCAAACCTTATCTTTTCAAAGAGCACTTTAGTTCATTTGGCAACCAAAAGCCACCTGACATTTGTATTTTTTTCCTTTGCTTCTCCTTCTAGTTTTCATGTAATCTTTATTTAAATATAATATGTACTTTATTTATTAAACTTATCAATTATTTTCCCATTATAATTGTAAGCTTGATGAAAATGAGAATCTTTATCTCATTCCTTGATGTCTCCCAAGTATCTCTAGCAAACCATATGCTCAAAAAATATTTTTGAAAGAATAAAATGAATATACAATAATAAAAATAAAAATTGTTACTGTTTTCTAAGAGATATACTTTCTAAGATCATGTATGATCCCACATTTTCTTTGCATTTAAGCCTCTGCTTGAAGATACTGAACTTTAGAGTACACTATATGGCTAAGGTTTAGCAATTAGTTACTGCTTGTCTAACATGAAGTTTCTACACTTTTTTGCGGATTGCTATGGCTGAGCACCTAGAAAAACATGTTTACTCTTTGCTTTTAGTTAAAACATATTCACCAAAGGAGAGGATGTAAATCATGGAACTGACTCCCTTCTGAGGGAAATTATTTCTCAAAAGATGTTAGAATTTGATCAAAATTCTAAATTTGGATTCAAGATTGAAATTGATGCACCATTGTGAGGGTGTTAGCAACCCCACCACTTTATTTTCTTTTTTCTTCTTCTTTTTTTTTTTCCCTGTACTGGGGATTGAACTCAAGACAGTGAGCTTGCAAGGCAGGCGCTAATGCCACTGAGCTAAACCCCCAACCCTCCACCACTTCATTTTTTCTTTTCCTTTGTCCTTTTTTCTCTTTGAAACCCCCAAACCCTAGTCTTGAAAGCTTCACTTATTTTATGGCCAAAAGATTACAGTTCAGATGCCAAGTTAGCAGTTAGACTTCAAACAGTGAGTAAACTTTGACCAAATCTGCAAAAGGCCACCTCCTCTTCCTTAATTGGCTATAAAAACTACAAAAAGGGGAATAAGAGCATTTATCATGGTCAGACTACCCAGTGCCCACATTCTGTTTGTCCATTAACCAGATGTGCAACAAGGCCTTGTAACATTCCAAAGCAAAGATAGAGTTCTAAGAAATGGCGGTATCCACAGTAACCTCCTGACTTTGTGAACTCATACAAGAAAAGAGAACAAAGAAAATCGGGGTCAGCCAGCCAGTAGCTTGCAGTTTCAATGGCCTAAGCTGATTGACCACTGTAGTTTTTATAAACCTCGTTTGTTTCTCGAATCTCAGTGTCCAGTAGGTAAATTTCTTGAGCACCCTCTAACACTACAGCAATAAATCTAAAAGAGCAAAAGATATTAACCTTAAATTATATAACTATTGATCATTCCATCAGCTGCTAATTGTGATTGAATTCATAGGCTAAAATTTATTCAGCCATACATGACTAAGCTAAAATCATTCATTTGCATTTAGATTTCCAATTATTTTACATAATCCCTCTTATACCAACTTAAATTATATTTTAGTTGGAAAAAATTTCTATGGTTATGTATTTTAAAGTTTCATTTTTGAGACATGGATCTTTTTAAAAAATTTTTTTATTTAAAGAGAAAAAAACAGAAAAAAGGTAGAAATTTTACAGAATTTTAAAAAAAGGATAAACAGTAAGAGATCACCGGTTCATAAATTACATATTATCCTTCTAGAAATAGTTGTTCAAGTTACAAAATTAGAGCATACATAGTAGACATTCAAGCAGTGAGAAAAACACATCTGTTCAACAATCCAACAAGAACTGAGAAGTATGGTTATTAATCCTATACACTTAAATATTCATGCAGTTATATCTTTTACAGCACTTCCTATTTCCTCTTTTTTTACAATAGCAATTATGCATTTTTAAAAAATTTTATTTAAAGAGAAAAACAGAAAAAGAAAAAGGGTAGCAACAATACAGAATTCTAAAAGAAAAAAAAAGAAAAAAAACACTAAGAAATCACTAGTTGATAAATTGCATATTGTCATCTTGGATGTAGTTGTTCATGTTACAAAATTACTGGAAACATAGTAGACATTCAAACAGTGAGACTGCAAACAGTTCTGCTCAAAGATCCAACAAAGATTCAGCAATATGGTCATCTATTTCATACACTCAAACATACATACAGTTATATCACTTAGAGCCCTTTCTTTTCCTTTCTTTTTTACAATAGCAATTACACATTTGGGGTTTTATTGCTCTTATAGTTCTTATCACTTTTACACTATAGACACAATGTGATATTTATAAATATGATTCTTATTTATTTCACTAATGAGGATAGTCTCAAGTTGTCTCCATTTACCTATCAAGGCCTCAAGATCATCATTTTTATAGCTGAGTAATATTCCATTGTGTAAAAATACCACATCTTTTTCATTCACTCTGCAGTTGATGGGCATCTTGGTTGTTTCCAAGATTTAGCTATTACAAATTATGGTGCTATGAACATGGGTGCACATATATCACTGTGATATGAAATTGTCAGTTCTTCTGGGAAACGACCCAGCAGGGAAATAGCTGGATTGAATGGAACTTCCAATCCTTGTCTTCTGAGAATTCTCCATATGGATTTCCATAATGGTTGCACCAGTCTACATTCCCACCAACAGTGGAGCAGTCTTCCTTTTTCCCTGCAGCCTCACCAACATTTGTTATCAGCTGATTTCTTGATGGCAACCATTCTTTCCGGAGAGAGGTGAAATCTCAATGTTGTTTTAATTTGCATTTCTCGAATGACAATGGTGAACATTTCTTCATGTATTTGTTTGTCATTTGTCTATCTTCCTCTGAGAACTGTGTGTTCATCTCAGATGCCCATTTTTGGAGAGGGTCTTTGAATTTGGGGAGCTTATTTTTTTTTTAATTCTTTATATGTTCTGGATGTAGGTCTTTTGTCTGAGGGGTTGCTGGCTAAAATTATTTCCCACTCTGTGGGATTTCTTTTCACTCTGTTGGTGATTTATTTTGAAGTGCACAAACTTTTCAATAATATGAGGTCCCAGTTGTTGATTCTTTGAAGTGTTTCCCATGCAGTTTGCATTTTGTTTATGAATTCTTTGCCTACTCTCCAAGACTTTTACTTACCTTATCTTCTAGTAGATTTAGTTTAGTCCATTTAGACTTTAGTTTTGTGCATGGTGATATGCATGGATCTAGTTTCAGTCTTTGGCATGTGGAGAGCCAATTTTTCCAACACCATTTATTAAAGAGGCTGTCCTTCTTCCAGGGGACATTATTTAGCCCCTTTGTCAAATATCAGGTGGCTGAGTGTCTTTGTAGCTGTGCTTGCATCTTCTAATCAGTTCCATTGATACTCAGGTTTACTTCTTTGCCAGTACCATGCTGATTTTATCACTGTGGCTTTATAGTATAGATTCAAGTCAGGAATTGAGATGCCTCCTGCCTTGCCTTTGTTGCCCAGAATTGCCTTTGCTATTCTAGGTTTCTTCTGTTTTCAAATGAATTTTAGGAGTGTTTTCTCTAGATCTATGAGTTATGTCAATGATATTTTGATTGGGATTGCATTAAATCTGTATAACAGTTTTGGGAGTATGGCCATTTTCACAATGTTGGTTCTTCCTAACCAAGAGCAAGGAACATCTTTCCATTTTCTAAGATCTTCTTCAATCTCCTTTTTCAGTGTAGTACAATTTTCAGCATATAGGTATTTTACATTTTTAGTTAGGTTGATTCCTAAGTATTTTATTTTTTAGATGTTATTGTAAAGAGTGACATTTCGATAATTTCTCTCTCAGTGAGTTTTTTGTTTGTGTACAGGAATGCTGTTGATTTTTGAGCCTTGACTTTGTATCCAGCTACACTGCTGAACTTGTTTATTACCTCTAGTAGTCTTTTAATGGAGTTTTTTGGGTCTTCCATATAGAGTATCATGTCATCTGCAAATAGTGATAATTTAACTTCTTCCTTTCCTATCTTTATTCCTTTTATTTCTCTCTCTTGTCTGATTGCCCTGGCTAGTGTTTCCAGAATTATATTGAAAAGGAGTGGTGACAGTGGACATCCTTGTCTTGTTCCACATTTTAAAGTAAAAGCTTTCAGTTTTTGTCCATTTAGTATGATGTTGGCTGTTGGTTTGTCATAGATGGCCTTTATAAGGTTGAGGTAGACAGCATGTATTCCAAGTTTCTGAAGGATTTTTATCATGAATGTGTGTTGGACTTTGTCAAAAGCTTTTTCTGCATCAATTGAGATGACCATGTGGTTTTTGTTTTTGGCTCTGTTGATGTGGTGTATTACATTTATTTATTTGCCTATGTTAAACCATCCTTGCATTTCTGGAGTGAACCCCACTTGGTCATGATGTATAACCTTCTTGATGATTTGCTGCATTCTATTTGCCAGTATTTTATTGAGAATCTTTGCATCAGTGTTCATTAGTGAGATTGGTCTATAGTTCTTCTTTTTGTTTGGATCTTTCTCTGGTTTGGTATCAGAATAATACTTGCCTCCAGGAATGATTTAGTGAGGATTGCTTTCTTCTCAATTTCATTGAAGAGTTTAAGGAGTATTGGCATCAAATCATCTCTAAATTTCTTGTAGAATTCAGCTGTGAATCCATCAGGACCTGGGCTCCTTTTTGTTGGTAAGTTTTAATTACATTTTCAATTTCAATAGCTGATATTGGGTTGTTCAACATTGCTATATCACCTTGGATGAGCTTTGGCAGTTCATATGTTTCTAGAAATCTGTCCATTTCCTCTGTGTTTTCCACTCTGTAAGAGTAGAGATTCTCAATGTAGGTATTCATGATCTTTTGAATTTCCAGGGGATCTGTAGTAATTTCCCCCTTTTCAGTTCTTAGTGTGTGAATTTGGGTTTTTTCTTTCTTTCTCTTGATAAGGTTATCTAGGGGTTTGTCAATTTTGTTTATTCTCTCAAAAATCCAGCTTTTTGATTCAATAATTCTTTGTATTGTTCTTTTTAATTTAATTGCATTGATTTCTACACTAATCTTTACAATTTCCTCTCTTCTATGAGGTCTGGCTTTAGCTTGCTCTTCTTTTTCTAGAAGTTTGAGATGGAGCATTAGGTTGTTTATTTGTGCTCTTTCTATTTTCTTGATATGACAGTTTGTTGCTATATATTTCCCTCTTACGACTGCTTTCATTGCATCCCATAGATTACACTATGTTTCTGTGTTTTCATTGAATTGTAGGTATTGCTTTATTTCTTCTTTAATTTCATCTGTAGCCCACTGGTTGTTCAAAAGGTTTTCTTTTAATTTCCATGTATTTTTGCAGAGTTTGCAATTTCTTTTGCCATTAATTTCCAATTTCAGTGTGCTATGGTCAGATATTATGCATGGTATGATTTCAATACCTTTGCATTTACTTAAGAATGTGTTATGGGATAATATATGGTCTATTTTGGAGAATGTCCCATGGACTGCTGAGAAGAATGTGTATTCTGATGTGGTTGGGTGGAACAGTCTGTAAACTGTAAAGTCCAATTGCTCACAGGTATGATTCAGTTCTGTAATTTCTTTGCTGACTTTTTGTCTAGTTGATCTATTTCTTTGTGACAATGGGCTGTCAAGATTCCCTGTTATAATTGTGTTCTTGCGTATTTGGTGTTTCATATCCATTAGTGTCTGTCTTACATAGTTGGGAGTTCCTGTATTTGGTGCATATATATTTATAATTGTTAGTTCTTCCTCTTGAATTTTTCCACTGATGAGTATGTAGTGACCTTCTTTATCTCTTTTAATCATTTTAGGTTTGAAGTTCATGTTGTCTGCAATTAGAGTAGTTACCCCTGCTTTTTTCTGGGTTTCTGTTGCATAGAATACTGTTTTCCATCCTTTGACTTAGTCTACATGTTTCCTTTTGGGTCAGATATGTTTCTTGTATACAGCATACTGTGGGATCATGGTTCTTTATCCATTCTGTCTATTTCTTTTTATAGGTGAATTGAGACCATTTATGTTTATGGTTATCACTGATATTTACTGGCTTGACTTTGCCATGTTATGTTCCAGTTGTTTGCTTTCTGCTTTTCCCCTTATTTAATTGCTTATCCTAACTGGTCATTTCTTTCTGTTGTTGTTTTGGGGATTGTGGTCAATTTTTTCTGTGTAGTATGTCTTTCAGTACTCTTTCTAGGGTTGGTTTTGTGGATGTGAATTTCTTCAGTTGTTCTTTGTATTTGAGCTATCTTGTTTCTCCTTTAATTTGAATGAAAGTTTTGCTGGGTACAACAGTCTGGGTTGAAAGTTGTGTTCTTTCAGGGCTTGAAATACCTCACTCCAAGCTCTTCTTGACTTAAGGGTTTGTGCTGAAATGTCTGCTGTGATTCTAATGGGCTTTCCTTGGTGGGTGAGTTGTGTCTTTTCTCTAACAGCTTTTAGTATTCAGCTTTTATGCTGCATGTCTGAGATCTTAATTATTATGTATCTGGGTATGGATTTATGTCGATTGTTACTGTTTCACATTCTATATGCCTCACTTATCTGCATATCAGATTCTTTCCCTATGTTTGGGAAATTTTCTTCTATTACTTCCTTGACTATTTAGGCTATGTCATTTGCTTTGACTCCCACCTCTTCACTGATGCCTATTAATCTTATATTGTTGCTCCTGGCATCATCTTGAAGCTGTTGAATTGTCATTTTATGCTGCTTTGTTATTTTAGAAGTTCTATCGTTTCATGATCACTAGTTGAGATCATGAAAGGATTGAGATCCTGTCCTCAAGGTCTGAAATCCTATGCTCAGTTTTATTTAAGCAGTTTTTCAAGCTTCGAATAGAATTTCTTGTTTTTTGGATGTCTCTTTCAGTTTGTTTCATGAATTCTGCATGTTTTCTACATTGTTCATTCAAAGTCTCAATCAGTTTCCCATGATCCTGTAATTTTTTCTCAATTTCTTCTTTAGCTGTGCTCAGCAACTCCTTTACTAAGGTTGTTATTTCTGTCTTTACATGGGAGAGTACTTCTAATTTGATTTCCACTATAGCCTCATGGCGTTTTTTTATTTCACTTGCTATCTTTTCAAAGCTTCCCGGTGTGTTACTTTTGGGGTCCTCTATTTCAATGTCTCCTTTACTTGCTTCTGGTGGACTAGATGTTTGAGACTGCATTTTGCTTCTTCATTTGGTCATTTTTACTCTGCCTGATGCTTTCTGTGTGTAGGAGGTGGTCACCCACTCTCTTTTCAGACTCACCAAGGTCTTACAGTTAGCTGGAGGGGGCTTTACTGCTGGCCCTATTTACTCACTGTACACCTCTATTTTAGGGGCATACTGAGCACACTGGCGCAGTTAATCCACTGTAGACGAAGGTTTACCACCTGGGGGCTAAATTCCATGTTTTTTCCATGTGCTGGGATTCTGCCAGAGTGCATGGTCAGGGCTTGAGGTTGGAATCTGGGTCTTGCTGGCTGCTTTGTGGTCACTGGGCATGTCCCATTTGGGCCCCATCCCTGTTTGTCCCCCGGGGTGGTCTGGAATGCAACGGGTGGTTTACTGCCTGGGAGCAGCTCGAAGTCCCTTTCCCTGTGCTGGGATTTCTCCAGAGTGTGCAGTGAGGGCCCAAAGCTGGAATCTGGATCCCAATGTGAGAGAGATGTTTTTGGCATGTATTAATCTTCATACATCACTAAAATCAGGATTCAGAGATTACTCAAAAAATGTTTTACATTGAACTTCTAGTAGATTTAGAAATTCCATAATTATTGAATTGTCTTTTAGTAATACAGTACTTTAAAGAGAAATCATATTTTGAATACAATCTTAATTTTATAGTAAATAAGAAAAATCTCCAACCAGTTAAATTCTATAAACTGCAAAATTTTCTCTGAAAAAGTAGACAAAAATAACTATAAAACGCGTATAATTTAATTTTCTGTCACTGCAGCATACAACCAAGCAGAAAATGCCTTTGTTAGGAAATGCAACCTTCTCCTTGCCAAAAGGCAGATAAACCAAAGACAACTTATTTACTGATGCTTCTCATTTTGCAAAAAAGTTTCAATTTTATTTAAAGAGAAACAAAAGCATGTAAAGGGTAGAGGTAATACAGAATTCAAAAAAAAGATAAACAATAAGAAGTCACTAGTTAAAATTACATATTGTCCTCTTAGGAATAGTT
>PVLA01006658.1:107258-119790 GCA_004027455.1 Hydrochoerus hydrochaeris | reverse complement strand
TGGACATGATATTTTGCAAGTGTTATAGTCAGTGTTCAAAAGGGAAAATAATATAGCATACTTAATTTATGGAGTTACTTTATAATAGTCATCCTAAGAGTCAAATGCAAAAGAATGCAGGAAATCTGTCCACACACTAGAGACCCAAAGAATCCAGCCGAGGGCCTGGATCCCACGGCAGTATCCTGCATGTTCAGCTAAGGGCCTGTATTACACATTAAAAACTGGTGGTCAGCTTAGCGCCAGCTGAATTAAATCAGCATGGTGCTGAGCATAGATGGCCCACCTGAGGAAGGTGGCCAGCATAAGTAAAGACGTGGAGAAGAAGAGCGAGGTGCTGTGGGTTCTCCTAAATGTTGCTGTTTGAGCCGTTGGTTCTCCTGGAGGAGCTCATCATGACTAGCTTCCCCAGTGTGACTTTGACTATTACCATTAGAGGAGCTCAGGACCTCTCTTTGGTGAGAGTGGCTGTGGTTCACTTTGGGGGAGCTCTGGTCCTTGCATCTGGCATCATTTCCTGGCTCCGGAGGGGAAGATATACATCTGCTTAATCTCCAGGAGAAGCTTATCACGCTGGCTTTCTGGCATGTACTCGACTATTCTTGTTGGAGGAGCTCGGGACCTCCATGTCGCTGAGGATGGGTGCAGTAGTTTTCAGGGAAGCCCTGGTCTTTGTTTTGAGCATGACTTCTCAGCTCCAGTTTAGAGCCCTCAACCTACCAGCACAGCTCCTTTACCCCACTGGTATAGACTTTCTAGCTTCCACCACTAGGCCTTCCCAGTGCAGATGCATAAAGCAGACTGGCGTGAGTCCTTGTGGGCTTTAGACTTCCAGATGGACTTGTGGGAGGCATTGTCATGCAGGACTCTGAACTCTGTCCTCTGAACTCATGCAGGACATTGCTGTGGGATCCAGGCCCTTTGCTGAATATTCTGTGTTTTTAGAGCTAAGGACAGATTTTCTGCACTTTGAGTTTAACTCTGGGTGACCATCATATAATATTATAAAGTCTGTGTCCTGATTCTAATTGTTCCACAATCCCTGACTACAATAGCCTGGATCCCATGGCAATGTCCTCCATGAGTCCAGCTGAAGACCTAGTGCCCAGGACAATGTCTCATGCAAGTCTGTATCAAGGATCTGCACTGGGAAGGCCCAAAGGTCAGTGGTGGAAGCTAGAAAGTCTGTCCCAGCAGGATGAAGGATCTGTGCCAGCAGGCTGAGGGGTCTGCAAAGGAGACAGGAAGTAACACTCAAAGTAAGGACCAGAGCTCCCCCAAAAGAGCCCCAGCCATCCTCAGCGACAGGGAGGACCCAAGCTCTTTGATGATGAGAACAGCTGAGTTCATATCAGGCCAGCCACAGTGCCAAGCTTCTCCGGGAGAACCAACAGTGCCATCTTCCCCTTCAGGTCTCCCTTCCGTGCTGGCAGCAGTCTCAGGTGTGCCTCACACACCAGAACCATGCTGATTCACTTCAGCTGGGTGTTACACGTTGACTGTTAGTTAATGCACCACGGTAAGTTTACAGAATTTTCCACTGAAATTGAAACTTCATTCTACCTATATAGATGCATAATTTCTCTTGGCTGTGGTGGGCATCAAACCCAGAGCTGCCTATCAGTGAGGCAAGTGCTCTGCCACTGAGATGTATCCCCAGCTCTTCATTATTGCTTTACACCCCAGCTCTGACCAAAAAACCCCCTGTGTTTTATTTCCTTTTCTTATCATGTTTTTTATATGTCCTCAAATAAGGCATCAAACATGCAAACCAAATTTAGGTAAAAGATCTAACATCCGTTCACTCAGTGCTTCTTAGAATCATTTGGGCTCCAAGCTCAGTGTGTCTTCAAAGTCACTGTGCTCAGAATCCTGCGACACACCCCGTGTAGCTCAGACGGGGTTGAGATCACAGCCCAGAGCATCCCCTCCCTGGGGCTTCTGTGTCTGCCCGTATCTCCAGCTGGAACGAGCTATGCCTCACTGATCGCCTGTGTGAGGACAGGGATAACATTCTTTCAGTTGAAAAAGTAGCTTTTCTGTCCTCTGGGGCAGAGCTTTGCAGTGGCGCCTTGGGCCTCCTGGTGGGTGGGAAGGACACCTGGTCTCAAGGCCCAGAAGTACGCGGTCTGCCCCTTTGTGCACCCTTTGCCTACCCTGCTGCTGGTCTGTGGAGCAGAGCCTCCAAGCCCCTCTGACCATTTGAAGTCCTCATTGACGGGTTCCTGCCGGGTACCTGTCATCAGGTCTGGGCTGCACCCGGCCTCTGTGGGGACACTCGAGGCCTCGTCTCAGAGATGGTCACCGAGGCACAAGCAGATGATGTTCCCCGAGCTGGTTTGCAACTCAAGGAAGTCAGATGCACATTCCCTTGGCCACCGTGCCAAGTCTCCTAGGATGCTTTTCCAGGACAGCCCAACAGAAACCTTCCTGGCCCTGCAGCAGTGGCCCAAATGCTGGAATCCCTGCACTGGAATCCTAAGCCCCAGGCCTGTAGAAACTCACCTACCCTTTCCGCTCTGCGAGGACACACAGCAAGAACCAGGAAGCGCCGTTCACCACACAGGCTCCCAGCACCGTAACCCTAGACTTTCCAGCCCCCAGCCCGAGAAATTTTCTGCCCTTTACAAACCACTCAGTCTATAGTATTTCATTACAACAACCTGAGTGGACCGAGACACCATCTGCTGGGGTACTGTTTCTTTTCCATAAGAGAGAATGCCACTTACAGTAATGTCGTGAGACATGCTGGGCCTGCCAGGAACACTTCCCCCTTTTTCTGACGTCAGGTAGAGGCAAAGGCATTGTAAGTTGAGGGTCCTAGTGAATCAACTCTCCGTTCTTGAGGTCGATCTCTCTGGCCAAATGTAACAGAGGTCCCACCCCCTTGGTGAACCCCTGGAAAGGCTGCCATTGCCCTGTCTGTCTGTCCTTCCCGATAGAGAGCACACCATGCCAGCAGCCACACGGATGCCCTCAGCTTTCTATTTTCCTGGAGGGACGCTGGACTCAACCCCTGGCCTGCTGGGCCACCAGCAAGAAGTGGGCAGAGGCTGGGCGCTCACACTGCCTGTGTGGCCAGGGCCCAGGTCTCATGAGCCACAGCCAGCTGGCGGTTGTGCCAGTAGACACTTTGGACAGGCAGGATGTGGGCTGCACACTGCACGCTCTCCTGGGGCCTCTGATGCAGCATCAGGGTACCCAGGGGCATCACTGTGTGCAGCTCCCCTGGGCAACAGAACCAGCCAGGGTTGGTGACTCCCGGCCTCACCTGAGGTCGAGTAAGTCAGACTCTCACTGGCCCCCATGCTGGCATTTTAAGAAACTTCCCAGTGATTTACTTTCATCCTGCAGCGATTTCTTCCATCTCCATTGGGCTGGGGAGAAGCCAGAGGGCTGTTCAGGGCCCGGACTCTGTCCCCCGGGCGTCTGCTGTGGGCTCAGCACCTGATCCCCAGCTCAGGCTGCTTCAGGGGAGCTGAGACACTCGTTTGGATCTTAGAGCAGAAGACCTCCGGGCCAAGCCCGGCCACTCCTCTGCGTGCGGAACTCCCAGCAGCGCAGCACTTGAGCGCCCACGGGATGGCTCCAGGGACAGAGGAAGCCACACAGAGCTGCCACCTTGCAGAAAAACCATGAAGTAGTTTACCGGAAGCAAGCTGCTAGCTCATGCCCGGCCATGTCACGCCTCATCTAAACGCCCATCATTGCTCTCTGGACCCCCCTTCCCTGGTCTCTTGGGTCCCAAGCTGGACACCACTGGGAGGTTGGGCAGTGGCTGCAGCTCCTCCCCTTTTGGGGGTATGGGGCCAAAAACACCCCACAACTCGGGGTGGGGATGGGTGCAGCTCTCCAGGGTGCTGACTCCGAACAGCGAGGGAGCTGTGTGTGCGTGCCAGAAGGGACACAGGCAACGCCTGCCCCCTCCCCAGCCTGTGCTAGGGCGAAGCCCTCCCTGGGAGGACGCGGCCTGCATCTTTCCACGGCTGTCGGCGTGGACTGATTTATCCTTTCAGGAGCTTTTTGCTGCACATGGGTTTCCCTTGGACCAAGAAGATTGTCCAAAGGAGCCAGATGGTCTTGCTACTTTCAGGGACAAACCCCTGACCAGGCAAGTGTGGACAGAGAGTTTGAGCTCCGGCAGGACGAAGACGATGGCTCAGCTTTGGAAGTTACTCTGGCGGGAAGAACAGAGGCCCCATTCAGCCTGGGATCGCGGTCAGCCGCGGCTTCTTTCCCAAGGCATCAGTGGCTCCCAGCAGCTGAGTCATCCCAGGGAGGAGAGGGAAGAGGTGGGCTGGCTGCAGGGCAGGCTTCTTCCCACTCGGCAGAGCCTCTGCACCCCGAAGAGCCTCCTGCTCCCTCGTCCAAGATCAGCTCCAATACCAGGCCGTCAGAGCCTCTCGATAAACGTAAGCGGCCAGAGAAGGCGCCTGGTAGCTCATCGGCCTTTCCCAAGCCCCTGCCTTCCCCAGCCAGCCCACCACGGGTTGACTGTGGCTAGAACTTGCCTCCCAAGCAGCTCATGGCTTTACAGACGGTCACTCAACACTGTCCCACCATCTCAGCCTCCAAGCCAGGGAAATGCCCTCCCTGTCCCTGAAGGAAGCCATCCTGAGCATAAAAGGGCCCCACAAACTGGTGGTCTCGTGTGGCTACCGAAAGCACCGTCTTGGACCAGCACCACGGAGCCACCTTCCCAGAACGAGTCAGTCCACAGTGGAACCTGGTCCTCAGCCTTGGGAGGCCTGCCTTTCTGGAAGGTTCTTGGTGAGCCGGAGCCACACAGCCCAGGGCCTGGCTTCCAAGTTTAAGGTTGAGCCGCTGAGGCTGCAGAGAACGTCCGAGCTGGGAAGGGCTGAAAAGAAGCAGGTGGCAGAATTAACCTTGCTCTGTCTCATTTCAAAGCAGGAGGGAGAGCGGTCCTCAGGGAAAGGCAGAGCTGACGCCAATGCTGGGTGCCGCTACCTGCACTGGTGGTTCTGTGTCCCTTCCTGTAGAGGGACTGCCCCCAGCTCAGCTGCTGGGTTGAAGGCCACTCTTGCTGTGCGGGGGACATGGCCTGGTGAGGCCAGCTGTGCCTGACTTTGTCACCACAAATCACCTCTTAAGCATCTCACAGTGTGGGGCCTTCTGTCGCCTGGGGCAGCACCTGCTTATTCCTCTGCGCTTCTTCCCTCTTTCAGTGATCTGAAGCAAAACACTGGTCATCTTATGATGCATTCTCAGTGGAGCTAAGAAAAGTCCACAGGGGCTGCTGGACACTGCTCAGTGGCAGAACATTTGTCACCATCCAAGGCACACACAAGGCTTTGGGTTCAATCTGCAGTACAGCAGAACAATACCTCCAAAACGACTGTGATTCTTGGAATCTCTGAGTCTGCAGGGTTTTCAAAACAGGCTATAGCTAATCTCTTATGGAGGATTAATACCTAGAAGAGAGAAAGAACTCAGAAAACACCAAAAACATCAAATAGTGTAGATAAATGGGCAAAAGAATTGAACAGACATGTTGCAATAGTACAAATGGCTAAGAAGTATATGAAAAAAATGTCCAATATCTGTAGCCATTAGGGAAATGCAAATCAAAATTACCTTGAGATTTTATCTCACCCAGGTCAAAATGGCTATCATCAAGAATATAAAAAGCCATGAATGCTGACAAAAATGTGCAAAAAAAGGAACCCTTCTACACTGCGGGTAGGACCAGAAACTGATACAACCACTGCGAAAATCAGTACAGAGGGTCTTCAAGAAAGTAAAGAGTCACCATTCAATCCAGCTGTTCCATTCCTTGGTGTATACCCGAAACAGTTAAAGCCACCAGCATCAGGGAAACCTGCATGGCCATGTTTACTGCTGCACCATTCACAACAGCCAAGATATGCAACAGCACAGGTGCCCTGGGCAGATGGATGGGTAAGCAGAATGCAGTCTGTATACATAATGGGGCACTATTCAGCCACCAGGGAGATGGACAAAATTCTATCATTTGCAGGAAAATGTATGGAGCCAGAGATCGTCATGTGGAACAAAACAAACCAGACTCAAAAAGAAAACAGAAAAAAATTGTTTTCAGAGTGCTCAGGTCTGCATTTCCCAGGGCCTCTGCAGAATCCCAACCATCTCGTGAGCTCAGCTCGAATTCTCTCCTGCTCTCAACAATGCCACCACCCCTACCAGCTTTGGAACTGATCTCTGCCTCCCCTGCATTCTTACAGCACCTGGGGTTGTCACACAAGTCCCACCTGCCTGGTCCAACTCCTAAGCTGGGCTGTGGCCTTCTCCAGGTATAAATGGGAGGGAGGTGACTCTTCTTCATACGGGGCCTCTGGGACCCCACGAGGGCCAACACTCTGGGCGCTGGTGGGTGTTAAAAGGACAATGGGTGCTGATGCAAATGGGAGCATGGAGGGATGATTCAGCCAGTGTGTCCTAGAGGAAGCCCCTCTTCCCACCTCCCATCCCTGCCACTGTCGCTGTGTGGTTTTGGCTCAGACAGGCGGAGCAGCCCTCCCCAGGGCTCCCACTGAAAGCCCCACGGGAGAAGCAAAGGTCTTTGAAAGAGGAGGGACCTCAGGGAATAGAGAAGGGCCAAGGGCCAAGACAAAGGTAGATCCAGAGCCACTTTGCCTAGAAAGGAATGGGAACCTTGCAGAGCCCTACAAACCCTTGGGCTCACATGGAGGAAGTTCTGGGGTGTGGGGGCCTCCCTTTTTCTGGACACCCAAGCCACACCTCAGGCAGAGAACAGGGAGAAGCGGCCACTGGGAACTGCAAACACAAGCCCTGCACCTCTGGTCTGCAAAGGGCCCAGGACATTCACAGGCTGGGCGCCTGCCCCGCACCACATCAGGCTCCCATGAGCTCCACCGCGTAGCTGGGCAGATTGCGAGCGCCCCCGCTTGAGAACCGCGATTGTGCAGAACCTCGCAGTGGTGGGGAGGACTGCAGGGCCAGACACGAGGTGATGGCGTGAAGATGGCCCACAGCCCTCACCACTAAGAGCTCCTGGGGGGCAGCTTCTCCACGGGAGCAGAAGAAGGTTTGAGGGACTTGTGTGTGGCAGGCAGTGTGGCCAGCAGGCTCTACAGCCATGGGCGACTCGCAGCAGTGGGTCCTCACCTTGACACCACCTCTCTGAGTGGCTTAGTGACCTCAGGCAGGTCCCTGAACTGAGCTGTGCTTCCTTCTCCAACAGAGCATTCAAGGCAGGTTTCCATGACACCTGCCCGACAGAATAGTGGGCTGGGTCTAATCTACTGGACCTGGAAAATGCACCTGCTTCCAAAGCCCGTGAGTGCATCCTCCAGGCCAAGGTTCAGTGGCCTCGCTCGCACCAGGGACTCTGGCTATTCCTCTCGCCTCAGGATTTGCCAATCCCCGCAAGAAGGATGGGCTGTCTGCATGGCAGCAGGCACTGCACTCGTTCAGGGACAGGCCAAGGGAACAAACTGTCCAGTGCTCTCCTGAGGCTAACAAAGTCCACCGGAAGCACAAGGAGTGGGGAGGCCCTATCTTGGGGCCCTGATCACCCACTTCCAGGGCCACTTGCATCCTCCACCACCCAGGTCTGGAGGCAAGACAGACAGCCGAGCTCCAGGGGCAGCTGGGCACAGCCAGGGGGAGGCCACGGGATACTGGAGGGAGAGCAGAGGACTGTGAGCCCCGAGCCCACCTTGCCCTGTCTTGGGTGGACCTGGGCCAGCCGCAGGGGCTTTCCAGGCATAGCTCCTCACTGTTCTGGAGGAGGCAGGGCTTGGGGACTGCCAGGACCTCACTGGGGCTGAGGTTCTTTGACTCTGCTGCTCCATCTTCTACCAGCAGCCATCTGACTCCCGGAAGGGGCTCTGAAAGCCCTTAGAGCTGGGCTTGGTGGCCGTCCTTGGGGCCTTTCAGGGTCCTGTGAAGATCCCTGGGTGAGAACCTGGGCTTTGGAGCTACACATTCCCAGTTCAAATCCCACCTCTGCTGTGTGCTAGCCAGATGGCCTTGGGGAGTCTCAGTCTTTCATCTATACAATGGGAAACTCTATGCCTTCCTCTCAAGGTGCTTGCAGAATAGAAGCTGGGCCCTGATGTAGCGAAGGTGCTCAGCAAATGCCAGTGTGGGTTATTAGGGACTGGCTGGGGCTCTGGTCTTGGATGGGGAAACCTATGACAAAAGTGGTCCCAAATGAGACAGAGAATAGGTGTAAAAGGACAATGACAAAACTACAGCTTTCCTCTGGCTCTCAAGAGCCCAAAGAAGTTCTAGGAGCAATCAGAGCATAGCAGGTGTCACTCAGCCTGTGACTGCAGTATTCTGATACTCCCAACACCCCAAAGCCCTAAGGGGGCCCTGTTGAGTCCTCTTGGAGGAAACTGCCCGAATTCATGTCAGTACCCACTTTACACCCTGAACCTATGCCCAGGTGGCTCAGCAAAGAGCTCCACATATTGGAAGGTGCCAGGCAGTGTCTGGCAGACTGGAGCCAGCCTGGGTCCCTGGCTTGCTGTCCAGGTTCCCCCCAGCTCACTGTGGGACTTAGTGACAAAGGGAGTTACTTATTACTGTGTGTCCAGCTGCTTCCAGAGTGGAAATGTGGCTTCTGACACCCTGACTTGCTAGAGTAAGCCGAAGGAGTTCACTCTGAGAGGCCTTGCATCTGAGGTGATACCGGCCCATAGAGCTGAGCAGTGTTTTTAATCTGTATTATTCTGGGCAGGAGCTGACCTTGAGTGACATTTGCTGTAGATTCAACATGAAGACAAAGACAGCCATCAGAAGAAAACATTGCCAGCTTGTTTCCTTTTTCATTCAGTTGGTCACTAAGTCCACCTTGTGCAGAGATTTCTTTGCCTGTCAGTTACACATCAGCCCAGCACTAAATAGAATTGGTGGCCCTGTAACCCAGCTAGATCAGGAAGGGATTTCTGAAAGCACTGTAGTCCAAGTCAGTTGGAATCCGTGTCAGCTCATTTTCTGTCACCATAAAAAGTACCTGAGATAAATCAACTTTCAAAGAGAAGCAGTGTATTTCGGTTTATGGTGTTAGAGGCTTCAGTCCATGGTCCATGGGTGCTGTTGCTTTGGGCCTGTACCAGCATCTTATGGCAGGGGGCTGCTAATATCACAGTTTGAAGTGAGAGAAGGAAAGACTGGGGTTCCACTGCCCCCAATAACATAAAAAACTCCCCTTAGGCCCCACCTCTTACAGCTCCACCACCTCCCAAGAGCACCAAGCTGGAGACTTCACCTTTTAACATGGACCTTTGGCAGACAGAGATGCAAACTACAGCAAATGTCAACTATCTGGTACCAAATCACCTGGCACAGTTTTTCTTCTGCTGACATCTACTGACCTCAGTGCCGATGAGGTTAATACTGGGGTGCAGAACTTACCTGTGATGTTAGAAGCCAAAAGAGTGGGTGTCCTTCGAGGAGGCAGGGGGAATAATCTGAAAGGCCCGTGGCATGGGAGGGATGCTTCTGGGGTTTAGGAATGCTCTGTGCTGCTTACATGGGTCTTATAATTCATGAGAAACCCATCCTTATGCTATGTGCAACTTCCCCCTATGTATACATCCTGTGCTTAACAATAAGAAACAACTGGACCATCCAGAATTTGAGGGCATCTGTACTGGAAGCCTGTTTGGAAGGCAGCTTCTTGGAAGGGCTCCCTGACCTGTGTTGCTCATACTCTCCTTTGCAAGAAATGAGTGCTAGAGTAGTGACGTGACACGTAGTAGTGAGGACGTGCACACTCTCGCTTCTTCCTTTTTCTGGCCAGGAGACGGTCACCCAGATCAAGGCTCATGTGGCCTCACTGGACGGCACTGCCCTGGAAGATTGAGTCGTGCTCCTGGCAGGTAAGCGGCTGGAGGATGAGGCCCCCTGGGCAGGGTCGGGTGGGAGCCTTGGCCACTCTGGATGTAGGGGTCGCATGCTTGGAGGTAAAGCCCATGGTTCCCTAGCTTGGACTGGAAAAGTGAGAGGTCAGACTCCCAAGGTGGCCAATCAGGGGGAGTGGGGGAGGGGAAGGCAGGAGAAGGAGAGGAGGGGGGAGAACAAGAGGAGAAGAGGACAAGCCAGGTTAAGTAGCAGATGCAATACAACTGGTGCTCTGTCAGCGTGGTGCCCACTCTTGGCAAGAAGACCCCAGTGCCAGCTCTTAAATCCTATGCAGTGCTGGCTTTCTCTAATAAAGCCACTTTGCCCAGGCAAAAAAAAAAAAAACCCAAAACTGACTGCTACACACCTTGACCATTGACCCCTGTGAATACCCCATCCAGTCTTCTCATCAGCAGTTTTATGGGTCCGTGGGTTGCAGCAAAACTGTTGACATCAACACATTACACCCACACGGATCAGATGCTCCCGGCCACACCGTGGTCAGAGCGAGTCCTGAGTGACTGTGGGAAACAGGACCTCCAGGCCGCTGCTCCTGTGCCCACACTGCCGATGGGTGACATCATATCCTCAGCCGGGATGCATGCCCAGGAGAGCCCTGGCCAGGTTCTGCTCCTACCTGCCCGGCAGGGCAGTGAGCTCATCAGGGCTTCCAGGTGGCTCTCCTGGAACGAGGAGAAAACAGCAACAGCAGAGAGGAAGTAAGCCCGGACGGGCTCCCTCCCAGGAGGGCTTCACCCTGCACTCCGGACGGGCTCCCTCCCAGGAGGGCTTCACCCTGCACTCCACATGAGCAAGGGCAGCTGGTGCTGAGACAACATGGCCAGAGCCTTTCAACAAATGCCAGCTATGTGGGCTCATGGGGCTAAACAGAATGGGGCAAAGAGAGGGACTTGAGTACCTCAAACCTCCTCCTCCTGCTCCCAGGGAGCTGCAAAACGGGCACAACTCATATGCCCTTTCTGAGCCTTCGATTCCTTAAACTAAACGTGGAGAATATTCTGGAATAATCCCTGAGGTCCCTGAGAAAGAGGCTACGAAATCACCCTCAGTGCCCCTACTAAGTTAGGGTGTTTGTGAGTCCGTGGCTTGCTATCACCTTGTTTTGTGCTGGTCCATGAGACCAGGACCCGTTCTCTCGAGTTCGTGGCTCATGATTATTATCCATCAGTGCAGGAGCCCTCTCATGCTGTGGGTGGCTGGATCTTGTCCCCTTCGTGTCTTTCTCTAACCTGCACTTCCGTTTTTTCCCCCAGAGGGTCACCTACTATACCATATTTGATATCTGTTCTCAGCTATGTATGTGTGTGTAACACACCGTGTGTGGGTGCCTGTCGCAATCTGCTCATCTCTGTGTGGATTCATCCTTGTAAAATATGTAGCACAACAGTTTGGGGCATCTTGACTCATTTTTATTTTACAGACCAGGTCTAGCTCCATAGTTTAGATTGGTCTTGAGCTACTATGTAGCTCAGGCAGGCCTCAAAATCACAGCGATCCTCCTGTCTCAGCCTGGCGGTGTTTCTGATGTACATGGGCAATATCGTGCCATGAACCTCACTCTGTTTCCTCTTTGCGTTGCTTGCTGTGTGTGCATCTGCCTCATTAATCCTTGCTGGGTCACATGGTTCCTTATTTGGTGGGTGTCACATTGTTCTGATTCATACTCCGCTCTGGACACCTGGACGGCTGTTACGGGCCACATCACCTCGAGCAGCGCTGCAGTGAACATCTGCACCTCCATCCCCTTAGCAATCTCCCAGAGATTTCCTGGGGCTCTGCCACCTTGTGATGTCACTCTGGCCACTGCCTTGTAGCTCTGGGGTGGGGCGGAGCACAGATGCAGGGACCTGGGGGGGTGGGGCAGAGGCCTTGCTGAACAAGAGCCATTGTTTGACTGAGTTGTCTGACTCTGGTTCTAGATTCTTCTTCTTTTATCTTTCATTGGCTCCTGTGTTTACAGCCACCTGTCCCTTTTATAGCCAGCACAGTGGCTATAACTGAATAGGGCCAGTGTGTCCTCTTTGATCGTCTACCTCTCTTCTGAGACCCCAAGTCCTGGGGGACAGACGCTGTGTCTTCTCACCCATGGTTGTATTATACCCAGTGCCGAGAGGGAGCTCTTGCAGTGGGTGCCTGGCAAACAACCATGGGGTCTATGCATCAGGCAGGGTATTTCAGCAGGGCAGAAGGAGCCCTGGGAGGGCCTGGCCGGGATTGCAGCAAGAAAAGAGGTGCCTGGTAGCACTGCCTAGGGGTGACCTGCGCTCAGGGACCCGAGACAGGGCGGCCCCCTGGCTTACCCCGCCCTGGTCTCACCCTCAGGTGCAACTTGTGCTTCAGAAAAGCCGCTGACCTCACACCTGCCTCCTCCCTCTCTCCTGTCTCTGCCGAGGGGCATCAAGGGTGCTCCAGGCCTGCACTGCCCCTCGGCTCAGCGGGCTCTCGGGGTTCCCATCCAGTAAGGGACATGTGGATAAGTCGTGATGCGGAGAAGCCTTTGGGAGGGAGACCAAGGAACAAAGCATGGTGACAGCCCTGGGGCAGGGAGGAGTCGCGTCTGCAGCATGGGGAGGATGGATGGGGGGAGGTGTGGATGGGGGGGAGGTGTGGATGGGGTTGACATTGGCAGGGGTGGTGA
>PVLA01006658.1:78534-107158 GCA_004027455.1 Hydrochoerus hydrochaeris | reverse complement strand
TGGAGGCCACAGGAGCCAGGGCACCATCAGGGCAGAGGTGGAGGCGGGTACGGGGCCCCTGGAGCCAGGCTGGTGGCAGAGTGCAGGAACGTGTGGCCCTGGGGTCCGAGAAGAACTGAGGTGCCAGGGGAGAGTGACAGAGCTGTGACACATAGCACCAGGTCCCTGGTCTACCAAGGCAAACAGCCGGGCGCAGAAACCAGGTGGGACCATGCCTGTCCCTTGATGGCTCTCCTCGCTCAGGACAGGGGGCTGCACTCACCTTCCTGGGTCTGTCTGTCTGTCTCTGCCTTTCCTCCTATCTCTCTGCCCCTCAGAGGTCCCCATAAACTGAGCCCTGATGAGAATACTTCTTGCCCACATCTTGAAGCTGAATTAGGACTTTCCCCCCTGCAGTACTGGCAGTTGAACCCAGGGCTTTCACCCTGGGCTACACTGTCAATCCCTTTTTATTTTGCAACAAGGTCTTACTAGGCTGCCCGGGGGTGGGGGTGGGGCTCCAATTTGCAATCTTCCTGTCTCAGCCTCCCAGAGGGTTGGATTTACAGGTGTCTGCCGTCACTCTTGGCTTCACTGGGACAATCTTGATGGTGCCACACTGAGGAAGCTCAAAGGAGAAACAATTATCTTTCTGCTGTTCCAAGTTTCACTTTGCCAAAAAGAAATTTCCTCTCCACCCATTCACCAAACTGGCATTTCAGGCTCGGTGGTGGCTGTCCCGGAAGTGTAAGGGGTTACAGTTTGGGGTTCTAGCACCTCAGGTCTTTATTTTGCCCCTCCCCCACCCCACGTATTTCTTTTGAGTCTCTTCTTCATCCCCTGACCTGAGACTGGTTGCCAGGTCTTCTGCTGACCCTGGCCCCAGCCCTGCCCTCCTACAGCAGCAGCAGCCAGAAGCCCACACACATGGCCCAATCACGAACACGCAGGGCTCCAGCCGCTGCCTGCAGAAGCGTGCTCGCTCTCCTGAGAAATGGTGCCCACGCTGGCCTCTCGTGTCACTTCCATGCTGGTGACACTCTTTTCCCTCTGTAGCTCTCCGACTCCCTGGGGCCTTCCTGAAAGTGGTCCAAAGCTGCTCACTGTTTGTAGGAACAGTGGAGGACCCTTGCAGGCCAGCAGGAGCTCAGCTTACGGTGACCTCAGTGCCCCGGGCACCCATGGTTTTCAGTAACAATAGGAGAGGTTTCCTCAGAAGGAGCTGACTGGCTGCAGGTACACCCCCGGAGTCTCCAGGGCCTGCCATCACACCAAGGTGGCCCTAGGGAATCGGAGGCTCCGGAGGTTTGGGGGAGCTGCCTCTTCAGCCTCACCTGTATACTGTGGGCTGCTAGGCAAGCACTAGGGCCTGAGAGAGCAGGTTGTAAAAAAAACTACCTGTGTCCATGGAAGCCAGCAAGCTATGTGGCCCTTCGGCCCATGAAACCTTCCACCTCCTTCCTCGGGGGTCCACAACATCCAAAGCCAGCAACTTCTTCTGCACCCTTGATTTCAGCCACGGGGCTGCAGCTTAAATCAGGCTTTTAAATTCTTGGGTCTGCCTAGGGCCCTGGTGGGTTTGGAAGAAAGAAAGAGAACATGAAAAGTGTGGGATAGTACAAATGCCTTGGATTCTCTGGGAGAATGTATTTCTAAAAGATTTATGGTAGGTTTTACTTCAAGCAGGTGTGCTATAAAAAATGTACACTGTAAGAATCCCCTTCCCTGAACACCACACCCCAAACCAACCCTCCTCCTGTTGCAGGCAGCTGAGTTAGATGGAAATGTTACAGGCAGTCAGACAGGGCTGGGCCCTGGAAGGAGCCAGCGCAGAAGCCCAGACACCTTGCAACTGTGGGGGAGACAGACACTTCTGCTGCGGCCCAGACCTCAAGAAAACATCAAGCAAATACATCCACTTCCTAAGGACTGATATTCTAAACAGGTGTCCATCGCCGAGGAAGCCAGAAGTCACATCCCAGCCCCTTGCAGGAGGAGTCACCGCTCTCCAAGCACGCCTGCCTGCTACGTGACTCGCTTCCCCGTCTGTCCCAGATTTAATCAATTTTACCTGAGCAATTAATCTTACTGGTTGACCATAGTTCTGTCCCACCTCATGCCCCTCTGCCTTGCGAGTTCCCATGTTTTTCCCATCTTGGACCCGTCTCACCTCATGGTTTTGCTCTATAAAATCCCTAGAAAAGGCGGGGTCTTTGGTAACCCACTGGGGACCCCCAGACAGAAGCTTTCTCTCAATAAATATATTTTGCTCTTAACCTTTGTTGTTCCTAAAATTCATTCTTTGGTTTTATTTATTTGTCTTTTTAAGAAAGGGTCTCACTATGCAAGTTCAGGCTGGCATTGAGCTCACTTTGTAGCCCAGGTTGGTCTCAAACTCGAAATAGTCCTCCTGCCTCAGACTCCTGAGTGTTGGGATTACAAGCACGTGTCACCACATCTAGCATTCTTTGTTTTTAGAGACTACAGACTCACACCAGACATCTAGCGGGTCAGGAGTTTCATTCCCCTATATCGCTCTTAGGGACGCCCACTGTTAACAGTGCTCACACACACGAGGGTCACACATGCACATCGGGTTACTCAGTGGCTTTTGGATGCCCAGCACGGCCTCCTGGACATTTGTGAGGAACCTGCGGGCTGAGCTCTCAACAGGTGAGTAATTGGGCCTTCCTTCCTGCCCGGAGGTGGGAGGTGGGTGAGGTAACCACTCCATGTGCCAAGGGCAGGAGCGAAGAGAGTGACTCACAGCTCTGTTCTTGTTTGTCTACTTCGCACCCAGCCCCAGCCCTGCGTGGCGGCGTCCCCGGCGAGGATCAGCTGTTCTCTACACCAAAGCATCTCTCCGGTTTGGCAGGTAAGAGTCATGCAAAGGGTACTGGACAGAGCCCATCAATCAATCAATCAATCAATCAATCAATAGCAAATCCTTATTGAGGTCCTACTGTGTGCCAGACACCGCTCAGGCTGAAGGATGCAGCGGGGGATGAGAGAAACACAGTCCCACAGAGCTGGCCTCCTGGTGGGTGCGTGGGTGAAGGAAAGACAGACCCTCAAGTCACCACGGCAGTGTTCTGAGGCGCTGCTCACTGGCCTACAGGAAACAGAGTCAGGCACGCTGATGAGGGCTGGAAGCAGTAGACTTCGGGGCCAGCTCTGATGCAGCTGGGAGAGCACAGGGGTCACGGTGGGCCTCCTCCTCTGCATGGAGAGAGCCCGCAGGAGACACACACGCTGCCTGTGGCCGTGGTCGCTTTCCCTTTCCCATGGCGGCAGCGATCTTTATTAAAACCTTTCTACCCTAGAGAACCCAAGACAGCAGGAAGAGGAGGCCGGCCTCAAACCAACGCTGCACACACTGCAGGGACTTCATGTCCTCTGGCCTCTGCCAGAGTCCAGGCAGGAAGATGGGCAGGCAGCAGGTGCCAGGGGACATTCTGGAGCGGAGGGTGGCAGGAGCTTCAAAGGCCCGGCTGCTGCAGAGGCCCCCAGGCTGGCTGTCACATCCCAGCTCCACCAAGCTAATCCCTTGGCACAGCTCCACCATGAGCAGAGCGCACAGATCGTCCTGTTTGCTGGATGCTGTCAGGCCCAGCCCTGAAGGGGACCCACATCCAGCCACTGCCAAGAAAATCCTGCTCTGCAAAGAACCAGGTTATCTGGCAGGGAAAAGTGAGTGGAGAGCGTCTCTGCCTTCCCTACCTGAATGCGCAGTGACTCACTCGGTTTCTTTATCATTCTCAGGGTCACATGGCCCTGAGGAAGTGGGCACAGGGCCCAGCGGTCTGGAACTGTGGGCTTTTCAAAATCCAACAGGCTCTGGAGGCACAGGAAGGCCACGCCCCTGGGGAGGAGGTGGTGGCCCTGCTCTGGCTTTGGGGAAAAGGAGGCTTTCCCGAAGCCTGGTCTCCCATTGGATTCATGCTCATTCACCCTGCAGCCGGCCAGGAAGGCGTGAAAGATCAGGGCAAGAAATCAAGCCCATCGGAACACTGCTCCCCTGACCAAAAGGATTCCAGCTATGGGACCCTGAGAGGTCCCAGGAAGCCAGGAGAGCAACAGAGGCCCCTGGGGGGAGCTGCCCATTGAGGGGTTTTGATGCCCATTGAGGGTTAGAGAGAGTGATGTCAAGTCAACAATAAACCACTCTGGGACTGAGTACCCACCCACGCGACAGTGTGACAGGTACTGTGACAGCCAGGTTGTGGAACAGCAAATGCAGCAAACCCCTGTGTGCATGGACAGGAGGACCCGGGCAGGCCCTGGACAAACAGCAGCATCCAATCCATGCAAGTTACAGCTGGGGCGGCCCCACCACAGTGGCCCGGGGGTCTGTGGGAATTACGGGCAGGTGGGGATTCCTGGTAGCCGGACCAAAGCCAGCAGCAAGAGAGCAAGAGCCCGCCTCCTTCTTCTCCTCCCCTTCGGGTTAGGAAATATATTTTTGGTATTACAGAAAAGACAAGAGATTCCCTATTTAAGCTAAGCAATGTTAAAGAAACCACTCCCTGGACTTAAAGAAAGGATTGAGATGTGTTGATTTTGTAGCTAAGGGAGATTCTTGGGAAATTCTGGCCTGAGATGCTGAACTGTCTGACCGTGACCTAGGCCATTGCTGGTAGCAAATATATTCCCAGCTGCCCTAACCATTTCCAAGTCAGTCGAGCACTGACACATTCACAAGAAGAATGAGAAAAGAACTGCTTTAGTTGAGGGGACCGAGGCCCTTACTCTTTTTTCCCCCAGGGCTATGGACTGAACCCAGGGCCTCCTGCAGGCTCAGCACTGGCTCTCCACTGAGGGACACCCTCAGCCCTCACCCTGGATTTCTTACGGGCCGACAGCTTTGGGTTATTTTCCAGGGCCATTCCTTTAAGCAGCACCCAGAGGAAAGATCGAGGTGCCCGGAAGCTTGTGTCTGGACCGTGACCAGCAGCTGGCTTTGCAGTCTGCCAGCTTCCTGGCCTCACCTGTGGGAGGAGGAGAAGTCTGAAATGAGGGAGCCTAAGGGAGCTGGAGCACTGTCCCGAGAGGTGACACAGCAGAGCTTGTGCGTTGGAGGGAAACTTAATCTCCCACACAACCCACAGAGGTGAGAGGTGAGACTTTTGAGAACTGGGCAGGCCCCCAGGGCTCCGCCCACCAAAATGGGTCCATGGGGTCACCGTGGGTGTGGCTGAGTGATGGGGAGGAGGTGGCAGCAGGAGGGCCTCACAGGATCACCTTGATCTCAGCCAGGACTGCAGGAAACGCATCTCTGCCCTGCCCACCTTCCCGGGCCATTTGTCATGTTCCCCGGCACAAAACAGGCGGAGACAAAGCACCCTTGCGATTGCTGGGGCTGACTCTTCCCACCCTTCTGGCACAAAGGTCCAGGCCCAGGTGGAGGTGGGCGAGGTTCTGGAACCACCTGGTGGGCTGTTAAAAGGTGTCTGTGCTGGGACTACAGCTTGGCAGTGCAGGGTGGCGTGTGGGGCTGCGGCGTGGAGGATGCGGGTCATTTCGGGGAGTCCCTGGGCGACCTTGTTCGCTGGCCAAGCATGAGCTCATCTCGGCCTTACTAATGGGCTCTTGGCTTTGCCAGACCTCAGGTTTAGGTTTGGTTTTTGCTGTTGTTGTTGTTTTGTAGTCTTGGGGCTCAAACCCTTCAAACCCTCGCCACTGACCTACATTCCCAGTGTCACCAGTCCTGACACCTTGCAGCCTCCTGGCTCCTTTCTCTCTTCCGTTCCATGAAGACACAGAGCAGCCATGCGGAAGTACAGGCGAGTTCACCTTAAAGCGGGCAAAGGGGGGGTGCTCCTGCCCAGGGAAGGCGACTTGCAGACAGGCGGGGGCGCAGGTACCTCCTTCTGCCCACAGTCACTTCCGGGCTTCGGGGAACCCTGGGGTTACACTGCTTATGGACCGATTTTCTTAGAGGTGACTGTGGAATTTTCAAATATCTTCCTGGTTCTTTTCAGCTGGTCAGCGTTCCCAGAAACTTGCAAAAGAAGTTTATGCAAGATAAATTGTAATCTAAATCAGCTCTTAGCCCAAGGCAAGGAGGGTCTTTACAGAATCTCCGTTTCCAGTATCACTGGACCCCAGGCAACGGCCACTAGGAATGCCGTGGCCCTTGTTCTAGAAATCAAGGCCCTGTGTTTCGGGTCTGGCACCTAATAAAGGACTGTAAATATCATACACCGAGGTCTTTGCTTCTTCATTTAACTGTATCTGGCACAACACGCTAATGTCTCCCTGTCTAGCCCCCCCAAACTCCCTTCATTTTTCTTTTTGAATCAGGGTCTTGTTAGGTTAGATTGCCAAGGCTGGACTCAGAGTTGTGATCCTCCTGCCTCAGCCTCCCAGAGTGCTGCATTTACAGGCACTTATCACCATGCCTGGCTCAGTCCTGGGCTTAACCCCAGATCTGGCTCCGCTTCCCCACTTCGTCCCCACCCACCTGTGACCCTGTGAGACACAACCCTCATCTGGGGCTGAACGGTCCCAGTGAAGCAGCCACTCCCCTCCTGAGAGGGCAGGGGACACAGCAAGGTCACACTAGGACCCTGTGCCTTGTGGGAGGCTCCAGACAGCGTCCTCCAAGATGAACCTGGCATGGGGAGTGAGGCTCCCCTGGGTCCCACAGGGAAGTGCTAGAGCTGGACCAACCTTAGAACACATTGGGGCGATGCGGGATTGAGGGGTTCCTGGGGAGGGGACCTTCAGTGCCCCACGGGGGGCGGCCACAGGCACAAAGGACAGAGTGGACACTCAAGCTGCGTGAGTCCTGCAGGGCATCAGGTGGCTCTGCATGGACACAGTTCAGGAGGGATTTAAACCCCGAGCTGGGGGTGCAGTTGCGGGGAGCCCTGCACAGCGAGTGTAAGGCTCTGGGTTTGGTCCTTCACATAAAGAACAACCAGCAGGCTTCTGCCTTGAAAGGCCTGAAGGGGGGTCTCTGTGGGGATGCAGGGAGGCGGGGTGGAGGTGGGTGCCTGCTGGGGAGACCTGCTTTTCTCTTGTTTTTCCCTTTTTTTCATTCAATCTCCCTCTTGGAGGGAGGGACCTCAGAACCAAGGTCTCAGTCTTCATGAAAGGAAAGGGGAGAATTCCTCCAACCCCACCAGGAAGCCCAGGATTAGGGGACCCCACACAGCATCCTGGGGGCTGCAGGGGGCAAACAGCTGCCCTCAGATCACCCAGGCCCTGTGCGCCCTGCCTGCCCTTGGCCTGGACACCCTCTGCCCATACCCAGGTCCCGGCTCTGCCCCTCACAAGCCACGGCTCCCCCTCTTCCTCTCCTGCTTTTTACCTTAACTTATTCCACTGGTTCTCAAACACCAAGCTGAGTTACTACCCTTCCGGAGCCGGTGAGGGTCAGTCATTCACTGAAAGTCAGGCCCGACCCGGCTGAGCTCGGCAGGATTTAAACCGTCCTCCTAGTCCCAAGCCTGGGCACTTTTTCTGTCTTGCCGTGACACCTGTGGTTATGAGACTAAAGAAAGGGGAAAGAAAGAGTCAGATTGGGAAGTGGGCAGGGGCAGCACGCTTCAGAGGTTAAAAGCATGTTCGTGTGCGCACAGCTTGCTCTGGGCTTGAGTGACAGCCAGCTAGTGAAATTAAACGTTATGCGTATTAACTGTGCATAATAATCACGAATTCAGTTTGCTATTCAGTGTGCTATTGTACAGGGCTTGCACTGGTCAAATCCAGCCTGCTGTTTTCTACCTTTTCCCTCTTCTCAACCTCTAGAAATCACTATTCTGCCTTTAGGTTGGCTTTTTAAAGCTCCCACATAGGACAGAGATTACACAGTACTTATCTTTTTGTGTCCAGCGCATTTGATTTAAGGCAGTATTTTCTGGTTCCCTTCATTCTGCAAGAGAGCAGAATTCACTTTTTGTGGGTGTATAATACTCTGCCGTATAGACACCACATTTCCTGTAAACTTTCGTCTATTGGTTCCAGTTCGTGACATTTCAGGCCACTTCCCACTGAACATTTTGCACCCCGCTACCCTTCCTTTGGCTAAAGAATGTATACTTCATAATTCAGTCACCTATTGTCTGCTGATCATCAGAATTTTCTAGCTTGTTTGTCATTATCATTAGCCTGTATTACCTGCCGGGCGGATGAATTCCTTGTTTACCCTGTGTTCAAAGGCACCCACTTTTAAGCCCTCTATTCCCCCTGCCCCTTGCAGCCAGGCCTTGTTCCCTGGGGAGCCTCGGCCCCCCTGCCCCGCCTGGCCTGGCCTGGCCTGGCTGTCCTGGCGAGGTAGGGACAGAAGGACGGGGACGTGGAGACACTGTCAGCAGGCGCTCGCCCAAGCCAGTTCCACCTCCAGCTTCCCTTCTGCTCCCGAGATCGATCATCGGTGTCAAATACGTGCCTGTCACTCCCAGCCAATGTCCCCTTCCCACCGCTCCAGTTCTGGAGTCCAGGAAACCAAAGGCTCCTGGCCACTGGCTACCGAGGATCGGCCTCTCTTCCACTGGCCTGGAAGATGACGCCTTCCCCTACCTGCGGCACCAGGAAGACACACGGGCAAGGTCAGGGGCGCAGGCTGCCCTCTCCCGGACCCTTGCTTGTCCTCTGGTCAGCCGGCCGACTCTCTGGCTGGCCCCGGGGGCTGCAGCCCTTCTTGCTGCCACCTCAGGGGACAACAGACCCGGCAGCATCGCGCTGCAGAAGCTTCGGGGGAGAGGCCACGTGCAGGACGATGCGTGTCCCCTGGAGCACACATCAAGGGGCATCAAACCCGTCCGAACCCAGGAAGTCTGGGGAGAGAGTGGGGAATCCTGGGCCTAAGGATTGCGTGGCATTTGTTCCAAAGGCCTCACCCCAGAGCCTCGGGTACTTGGAAGTAAAGTGACCTCAGGCACAGGTCATTAGGCCGAGGTTGTCAGGAGCAGCGACTCCTCTGATCTTCCTGGTGTCCTCATGAGGAGCAGAGGTTTGGGCCCCAGCCCACATGGCGAGTGGGTTTGTAAATCATGAACCCCAAAGCTGCCAGCAGGTCTTCAGAAACAGGAAGGGAGCGCAGCCTCCCCCACACTTGTCAGAAGAAACCAATCCTACACTCCAGAACATGGGACTTGTAGATTTCCGAGGGGGTTTTTTAGTTTGTTTTTTTTTGACTGAACTGTGATTGTGCTATATTGCCAGCTCCTAGGATTCAGCGATTCTCCTGCTTCGACCTCTCAAGAAGCTGAGACTACAGGCAGCGCCACCACACCGGGCTGTGTTAGAGGTGCTGGAGGTCAAACCTAGGGCCCCCAGGATCCTAGGTGAGGACTCTGCTGCGCCCCACGCCAAGCCCTAGACTGCTGGCCTTCAGTACTCAGTGACCATATTCCTAGCAAACAGATACACCCGCTGTAGATGTTTTCTGGGCTTCCGGTCTCTTCAGAACTTTTGCTATCAATTAAATTTGTGCATGGTCAGGCGTGGTGGTGCATGCCTGTAATCCCAGCACTTGGGGAGCTGAGGCAAGAGGATTGCTTAGAGTTCAAGGCCAGCCTGAGGTACAGAGTGAGTTCAAGGCCAGCCTGAACTACATGGTGAGACTTTGCCTCAAAAACAAACAAAATGACTTTAAGACTTTTTCCCATTAGACATCAGAGAGGGATAATATTTATAGGAACAAACTCTAGGAAACATATTCTAGGCTCCTCAGCTGTCTGTTAGAGAAGACACTGTTTCAAAATGGCCTGGGGCCCGGTATGGTGGTATGCAGCTACAATCCCAGCATTCTGGGAGGCTGAGGCAGGAGGATTGCAAGTTTGAACAGAGCCTGAGCAATTCAGTGACTGTGGAAGGGCCTGTTTCAAAGTAAAAAGACCAGAGGCAAAGAGCAAAGGGTTCATTGTCCAGCACTAAAAACAAACGGAAACAAAAAATAACCCAGAATTGTGATGCCCCCTGCCTGGCTTTTCTTGCCTAGTATTGATTTTGTTATTCTAGGTCTCTTCTGGCTCCAAATCAATTTTAGCATTGTTTTCTCTAGTTCTCCGAGGTATGCGGCTGGTATTTTGATCGGGATTGGATTAATCTGTATAACAATTTGGGGAGGATGACCGTTTTTACTATGTCAGTTCTTCCTAACCAAGAACAAGGGATCTCTCTCCATTTTCTGATATCCTCTTTGATCTCCATTTTCAGAGTACTGTAGTTTGCAATGGAGAGATCTTTCCCTTCCTTTGCTAGATTGATTCCTAAATGTTTCATTTTTCTCAATGCTATTGTGAAAGATGTTGTTTCCCTAATTTCTCTCTCAGTGAGTTTGTTATTCGGTACAGGAAGGCTATTGACGTTTGAGTGTTGACTTTGTATCGAACTGTACTACTGAATTTGGCTATTGAATCTAGGAGTCTTACAGTGGAGTTTTGGGGTCTTCTATGTAGAGTATCATGTCATCTGTGAATAATGATAATTTAATTTCTTCCTTTCCTATCTTAATTCCTTTTATTTCTTTCTCTTGTCTAATTGCTCTGGGTAATGTTTCCAGGACTATGTTGAATAAGAGTGGAGACAGTAGACAACCTAGCTTCATTCCTGATTTTAGAGTGAAAACTTTCCATTTTTGACCATTTAATATAATGTTGGCTGTTGGTTTGTCATAGACGGCTTTTATCAGATTGAAATAAAGACCATCTATTCCAATTATCTGTAGGTTTTTTGTTTGCTTTTTGGAAACAGAGTCTTGCTATGTAATTCAGTCAGACCTTAGACTTACTATGTAGCCCAGGCTGGCTTCGAATTTTCAGGGTTCCTCCTGCCTCAGCATCCTGAGTGCTGGGATTACAGACCTGCACCACCATGCCCAGCTCTTCTGTGGGGTTTTTATTATGAATGGGTGTTGGATTTTGTCAGATGCTTTTTCTGTGTCTGTTGAGATGATGTGACATTTATCCTTGGCTCTGTAGATACCATGGATTAGACTTATTATTTTCCTGTGTTGAATCACCTCTGCATGCCTGGGATGAATCCCACTTGGTCATGGTGTACAACTTCTTGATGATCTGCTGAATTCTGTTTGCCAGTATCTTAGTGAGGATTTTTGCATCTATGTTAATTAGGGAGATTAGCCTGTAGTTCTCTTTATGGTTGGGTGCTTCTCTGGTTTTGGTATCAGAGTAGAGCTACTATGATAAAAACAGTATGGTACTGGCAAAAAAAAAACAAAAACAAAACAAAACAAAAAAACAGATCTGAGGATCAGTGGAACAGGTCAGAAGATACAGATACAACTCCAAACAACTTGGCCACCTTATCTTTGACAAAGGGGCCAAACATTTTCGCTGGAAGAAAGATAGCTTCTTTAATAAATGGTGCTTGAATAACTGGCTTTCCACATGCCAAAGACTTGGGCCAGGGATATAGCTCAGCCACTTAGCATCTGCCTGGCAAGCATGAGTTCCTGAGTTTGATTCCCGGTACAAAAAACAAAAAACAAAACAGTAACAAAAACAACAAAAAAAATACCACACATGCCAAAGACTAAAACTAGATCCACATCTGTCACCATGCACTAAGTTAAAATTGAAATGGATCAAAGATGTAAATATTAAAACAGAAACACTCAGTCTGCTGGGAGAGAGGTTAGTGTCTTGGTTACTCTTCTCTTGTTGCTCGGACAAAATACCCCAGCACCCTAAATAAAGGAAGGAAAGGTTTATTAGCTCACTGTTTGTGGAGGTTTCAGTCCATAATCAGTCTGCTCCAAGGCAGGGTGGCCTGGCACAGGGGCAGCACTTCAAGGCAGGAGCCAGCAAAAGCAGCCAGAGCAAATGGGGCAGAGCAAGCCTCTTTTCCTCCCTTATATTGCACATAATGCTGCTCGCCCCTCCTGTCTAGAGTGGGTGCAGTACTCACAAACTCTCCTTACCCTCCTCTTGCACAGGATGAGAATATTTACAAAAAAGGAATTCTGGCTCCCTGTTGAGTTTCTTAGTTAAACTTCTAAACTGCTCAAGTTGACACAATGTATCAAACATAACAATTAGGTAGAATTCCAAGCCACTGGTGCAGGCAGAGACTAAGAGCAAAACTCCCATCACACAAAACTATCATGAAAATCAGCAACTGGGATCTCATCTTATTAAAAAGCTTTTGCACAGCAAGAGAAACCACCAAGAGCATGAAGACACAACCCATAGTGTGGGAAAAAATGTTCTTGCCAGCTGTTCCTCAAAGGCCTACTATGTAGACTATATAAGGAACTCCCAAAAAAGCAGATCCCCAAATTTAAAGACCCATACAAAAATGGGCACCTGAGATGAATACATACTTCTCAGAGGAAGAAGTAGAAACAACAAATAAATATGAAAAATGTTCAACATGTCTTGTCACTCAAGAAATGCAAATTAAAACAACAGTGAGATTCCATTTCACCCCAGAAAAAATGGCTGTCATCAAGAAACCAACCAGATGGGCATGGTGGTGCACATCTGGAATTCCAGCACTCTGGAGCCTGAGGCAGGAGGATCACTGCAAGTGCGAGGTCAGCCTGGGCTACCAAGTGATTTCAAGGCCAGCCTGAACTGCAGAGTGAGGCTCTGTCTTAAAAAGATGACAAAAAAAAAAAAAGGCATCAACCAGTAATAAATGCTGTGGGGAAAAGGAAGACTTCTCTGCTGTTGGTGGGAGTGTAGATTGGTGCAGCCACTGTGGAAATGGGTGTGGAGATTCCTCAAAATACTAACACTAGAGGTTCCATTTGACCCAGCTCTTCCTATTCTTGGTAGCTTCCTGAATGAATTAAAAAGCATCATAGCACAGCAATACATGCATCCATACCCATGTTTACAGTGGCAGTTTGCAAGTTAAATCTTGGAAACCACCTGTGGTGCATTAACTGGTGGTCACCTTGTAACACCCAGCTGAACTGACAGCGTGGTGCTGGGTGTGGAGGCCCAGCTGAGGGGCTGCTGCCAGCAGCATAAAAGGAGACCTTGGGGGGAGATGGTGCTTTTGATTCTCCTGGAGAAGCTTGTCATGCTGGTTTTCCTGGTATAAACTTGGCTGTTCTCATCCTGGGGGGAGCTCGGGTCCTTGCTGAGGATGGCCGGGGTTCTCTTCTGGGGAGCTCTGGTCCTTACCTTGAGCGTCACTTCCTGGCTCCAGTGCAGACCCCTCAGCTGCTGGCACAGGTCCTTCATCCTGCTGGCACAGACTTTCCAGCTTCCACTGCTGACCTCTGGGCCTTCCCAGCCTCAGGTCCTTGCATGAGACATTGTTGTGGGATCCTGGCCCTCAGCTGGACTCTTTGGGTCTCTAGTGTGTGGACAGTTCTCCTGCACTCTGTTGCATTTGACTCTTGGGGTGACTATTGTAAAATAATCCTATAAGTCATGTGCCCTGTATTAAACCTTTCCCCCTGTAAACCCCGACTACAACACAGCCCAAATGCCCATCAACCAATGAATGCATAAAGACGATGAGGTTTTTAATACAATCGAGTGCTGCCTCACCATGCCGAAGGCCAGCCTGAGGCATTTCTAGCTAAATGGAGGCACACTGAGATCACACTCCCAAGCGAAATGCATCGGACACACGGGGGTGAGAAACTGAAAGCGTAAATGACCAAAATGTGTAATAGATTTTGGGAAACAGGAAGAAACTGTTCTAAAGGAAAGGGGGAAAAACAAACAAATGAAGGAAAGGGGAAGAAGGGAAGGGGGAGGAAGGAAGGCAAAGAAAAAATGAGAAAACAAGGATAAAATGGGAACAAGCCTCGGAGGGGAAGAGGGTTGAAGGGAGGGGAGGGAATGGAAAAGGGGTCAGGATATGTCGTGCACAGGCACAAACTTCCTGTGACGAGTGTGATCATTCGGTATGTCTAAACTGTACTGTGCACTTAATTACACCAGAAATTCACCAGAAACCAGAAGCCAGCCTGGGCCAAGGGCAGGGCTCGGTGCTGCAGCCCACCGGGGAGCACCAGGTGAAGAGGAAGAGGTCTGACCCTCGGGGTGAGGCCCTTGGCCCCCAAACCACCCAGGTGCCTCATACCTCAGTTTCCACACCTGCGCGTGTCTCAGCTCAGCGTGAGGCCTTGCAGTGTGGGGGACGCCGCGTGCTAGCGCCCTGCAAGCGATGTGAGGCCTGGGGTGGGACGAGCAGACCTCACCAGGCTGGGTCCAGCCATGGATGCCAGCAGCCTCCTGGCCCCACCTCTGGGCTGGACAGTCCCAGCTTCCAGGCAGTGCTGTGACCGCTAAGAGGTGGCCGAGGCTGGCAGCGTGCAGGTGCTGGGGGAGCAGTGCCAGGGTGGGTCACTTCCCAATGCCCGCCTCAGGGCAGAGGTGACAGATCCAGGCAGCACAGGGCGTGAGGAACACCGACTGCCATGCCCCCCAGACCCTGTCTCCAAAAGCACCGGGACCCTCACAGTGACCGCGCACGCCAGAGTGGGCAGCAGGCCGGGCAGCTCCTATGGTGCCTGCAGTGGCCCCAGGTGAATGCCACCACCTCAGCCCTCTGCAGAGAGACTGGCAGCCAGTCAGGACACCCCCACACCCCTCCACACATCAGGCAAAGAAGGTGTTTATAACACATGGACACCAGGGACCCGCCTTCTCCCAGATCTGGGCTGGGTGCTGAAAACCCATGCACTGTACAGAGATGCGCTTGCCAGGCTTTGTTAGGAGTGCTGGCACCCTGATCCCTGACATTTTCTGTGCCTCAGTTTCCATGTCTGTGCAGCAAACGGAGTCCGCCTACCTGGCGTCTAGCGCAGGGCAGAGTGCCTTGCAGGGCTTTTCCCAATAAAGAAAAGTTGGCGGATGATGAAATAAGACAAGCTCTGGTTCCTCGGTGCTAGGGAAGCCGCCGCAGGAGAGGGGTCACTCGTAGGCAAACGAAGGGTAACTGGGGCCCGGCAGGACCCTGCCACATCCCACAGGTCCTACCGACAGGTTACAGGTGAGACGGCCTGGGCCGCATGGTTCAGATTCATCCAAATTCTTATGTAAAATGGAAATTGCATGCATCCGTGGGAAATCCTGACTTCCAGAAACATGGGGTGGCTGGGGTGCAGGGCCTTGCATGTGGAATTGCGGGGGGAATCAGGCTTAGACCCCCATGCCACGAGGCTCCAGCCGCAGGCCGGGGCCTGCTAATTACCTGTCCTGCCTCCGGCTGGCTCAGGCGGGGGCCTGTCAGGAGCCAGCACTTCGACTCCTTCTTAACCTTCACCGTGTGATTTAACACGGGAAAACAGCCGTGCAGGGCACGGACGCCTGGGTCTGAACCTCCCATCACGGCGGTGACCTCGGATGAGCCGCAGCCCCTGGAGCCGCGGGGACACAGCCGGCCTTCGTGTGCAAAGGGGGAGGATGCTGCGCTCCATGCCCTGCAGCCCGGCTCCTCCCCACCCCGTCCAGCCCTCCCACCAGGGTGGACGCAGTACGGGCCTGTGCTGTGCAGGGGGTGCAGGGCCTGCGACACTGGTCCCTAGCCGGAGAGGCCCTCAGCCCGTGGGAGAGCAGAGCTGCTGCGTCACGGGTTGCTCTGTCACCTGTTGCTGGTTATGGATGAACACCTCCCGGCCTCGTGCCTTAGTCCCAAGGGGCAGATGGCTCCTCTCGGTCCCGTGAGGCAGTCCCTAGGTCTGGCACCTCGGCTGGGTGGACAGAACAGCTGGGGCTGAGTTTGTCTTTTTCCTTCCCTCTCTCTGTCTCCCTCCACCTCCCTGACCCCCAGTCTCTGTCTCTGCCTCTCTATATTTGTCTGTCTCTCTCTCCCTTCTCCTTGTCTCCGTCTCTGTCTGTCTCCCGTCTTCCTGTCTTCTTGTCTGTGTCTCTCTCTGTCTCCTTGTCTCTATCTGTCTCTGTCTCTCTGTCTCTATCTCTTTCTCCGTCTTCCTGTCTTCCTGTCTCCCTGTCTCAATCTCTCTATATCTCTATGTCTGTCTCTGTTTTTCTCTCTCCCGGCCTTATCTCTCTGTCTCTGCCTCTGTCTCTCTATCTATCTGTCTCTCATTTTCATGGCATTTTCCTTCTATGGAGCAAAAACTATAGTCAGGCCGAGAGGTCACAGCATCACCTCTATCCCATGGCAGTGCCAAAGCACAGCGCAGGACCAGCCCTGACTGACGGGGAGCCAGCACGGTCCCCTCTCTGTGGGAGTGGTTGTTGGCAGTCATCCTTGCAGGCCCCTGGAGGACACAGAGGGGACAGGTCATGGCCAGGGCTGGTTCCACATCTGGCTGCTTTGCTCAGTACCATCAGGATGGTGGCAGAGGGCACTTGAGAAATGCTTATTTCCCTGCTGGGTCTCTTAATTTTGAAATGTAACATATTTTCAAAACTTAGTTCCTTAAAAAAAGTACTACAATAATCCCAATGAAAAGACTGAGTTTTAATCATGCATCTCACCAAAACTCACACAAGTTTGCACATCAATTTCTAGCTGAATGCATTCCTCGTGCGTGTGTGCACGTGTGCTGTAGGGTACTACACATGGGCCTTCTCTCTGACCTCCCAGATCCTTCCGCTATTTTTGATTTTGAGACAAAGGCTCACTAAGTTGCCCGAGCTGGACCAGAACTTTCCATCTTCCTGCCTCAGCCTCCCAGAGTGCTGGGATTATAGATCTACACCTCTATGCCCAGTTACACATGATAAACATGTAAATCTTCTTTGGACAAGAGCCGAGAGACACATGGACCTTTCGCAGTCTGCTCACAGATGATCTGAACTCGGCTATTTTTACTCAGGGAAGCAGCCGGTGTTTTCCCACGCCCCGGGCAGCTCTCCTGCTGGCCTCTTTTCATGGCGACTGTACTGTTCCATTGTGCTGCTCACCACGATCCACTCCATCCTTCTCCTCGGGGTCATCTGGGCGTTTCTCTGTGGAACATTTTTTCCATGTTCCAACACAGCTCTCCTGATTATCTGTCCAAAATAGCTGAGCGGTATCTCATCCCGATTATCTACCCTCACCTATAAAAACACGCTCCCCGCACCTCAGGCATTTTGCTGTGTGCGTCAACTGGACCAGCACTGGGGCTGGGCCCGGAGACCGGGACCGGGACAGGCTGAATCTGTGACCCAGCCACAGGGACTGGCTGGTCCAGGGTCACTGTGGCTTCCGGGGGCTCTGGTGGGGGCAGCTGGGTTAGTCCTGCTGAACCTTTACCCTCTGAGGTCCTCATCAGCTGTTCACACACACCAGGGAGCTTCCTCCCAGGATGCACTGGACTGTCTGGTGGTATTTTAAAAACTATTCCAGGGATGAGGCTCAGCATACGGTGCTCACCTAGATCAGTAAGGCCTTGTGGTTGTTTCTCTTTGTTAGCTGCAGTCCACGATATGCCTGGGTCCTTTATCTTTGCCTCGCTGGCCCGCATTACCTTAACTTGCTGGGGCGCCATATCAGTGCACCTCCAGGCGAGAGACTGATGAAACAGCTGCATTTATTCTCTCTCTGTGGTGGAAGCGGAAGTCTGAAGGATGGTGCTGGCAGGGCCCTTGCTCTTGGGATCTCCCCGAGTCTGGTGGTCCTGGTGTTCCTTGGCTTGTGGCCACATCACTCCCATCTCTGCCTCTCTGCTCATGTTGTACTCTCTTCTTGGTGTTTCTCAAAAACTTCCTGGGCTTCTCTCTGACAAGCTCACTTGTGTGGCCTTGAAGGCCTGCTGGATGGCCCAGGTACCCTCGCTGTCCTGCAGTCACATGGGCATAGACATTTTTGCCTGGTAAGGTAACATTTACAAGTTCTAGGGATAAGGACTTGATGTGCTCGGGTGGCCACGATGAAACCTATCAGAAGTACTTGGAAAAACAAACTCAGTCCTTGTGGTTCAGGAAGAACAGCTCGTTTCTAGATTTCATGAATTCAAAGAGCAAAACAGGGTGGGGTGAGGCGGGGAGCAGCAGCCCCCCTCCAGAGCACCGTTAAAGGTGCGGCCCACCGGCCCTGTTAACGGAAGCGGGAGGGCGTGTTCCGGGGTCTGCAGAGGGCAGGCGCCTTGTGCAAGGGAGGGGTGGGGGATCCGAGCTCCAAGCCTGCGGGGCTGTGCCTCCTTCGCCTTCCTCCACGGCTGGCAGCGGCTCTGTCTGCAGCGGGCACGCGTGTGGCACAGACAAGCCTGGGGGGAACGGGATGCCCCCAGGAGCAGCGGGGCTGCTGCTAAGTTTCCTCAGAGAAACCCAGGATGCCTGAGCAGAAAAGCTGTCCGTGCAGGCGCCAGGAGTCCGAGGTCCCGAGTGGCAGGGATATGGCCTTTCCCTTGTCCTCCTCCTGAGTGTGAAACACACCCACAAGGCCTCTGCTGGCCGGGCAGAGTACGCGTTTGCACGCTTGCCTTACCCACAGCTGCAGGCCTCTCTTCTCTGTGGAAATAACCCCAGGCCCTCTGGATGATGGCTCCTCACAGCCTGAACCCCACTTTCTGAGCAGTACAGCCTCTCATTTTATTTATTTGGGGGACAGTGTTGAGATAGAGTCTTGCTATGTGGTCCAGGCTGAACTTGAGCTCACTGTGTAGTCAGGCTGGACTCGAATTTGTAGCAATCTGCCTGCCTCAGCCTCCTGAGGGCTGGGATTGTAGGCCTGCACTGCCATGGCCTTCTACAGCTCTCATTTTAATATGTCTCTTATTTATTCAATGTGCATGCAACTAAAAGCTCCGATTTAGGGTCTCCTCTGTGCTGGGTATGACTGAAACAAAGGATAAATGTTCAGATTTTTAAAAGTGATTTCAGTAAAAGGCGCTGCCATCAACCTCCCTCAGGACGCCCGGCTTCACAGTGCTCCGCCCGCTGCTTGCCTTTTCCCGAGCACTCCTGGAAGGCCTGTCACGAGTGTCTTCACCTGCACAGTCCTGGCTGCCTCCCTGTCCCAAGTCAACGCAAGACATTTGTCTTTCTTGGTTGTCTTGACTTTGGGGAAGAGCCGGAAGCCACACAGTGCCAGATCCGTCGCATGAGGCCCCAGGAATGTTCTTCCCAGCTGCCTTTCTGGAGGGCAGCACCCGGCAGCAGCAGTCACCGAATTTTTTTTTTAATCGCACTTTGTGAAAACACTCACAGAAGAGGACTTCCAGAATGGCTTGAGAAAGTGGCAAGCGAGAAGGAGTGTTCTGGGGGGATTAGGGGCAGTGCGTCTTTTACCGAAGATTTGGCGGATGGGTACTGGGAATCAAACTCACGACCTCGCCCTTGCCAGGCAGGCGCTACACCTCTGAGCTATTCCCTGGCCCTCTTTTTGTCTTTTTGAGACACAGTCTCGGTCTTGCGGTGCAGTTCAGTCTGGCCTCGAGCTCACTTTGTAGCCCGGGCTGGTCTTGAATTTGCAGCGATCCTTCTGCCTCAGCCTCCCCGAGTGCTTGGATTGTAGGCGTGAGCCACCACGCCCGGTTTAAGACATTTTTAAACTGGAAACACTCACTGTATATTTCCATCAGCCCCATGTGTGGGTTACTGGGCACAGGAATGATCAGACCAGATCCTGCCCGTGGGTCACACGCTAATTAGCACACAGGCGTGTCTAGTTTGCAGGGCTTTGGGAGTCACCGGTAGAGGAGAAGCCACCGCACTGGGGGAGGGCAGCACTGGGGCAGCTGGGAAGGGGAGGCTCCCCAAGGGGCATGGCCCCGAGGGGCAGGAGGCACCTAGGCAGCACCCAGGCCAGGCTGCAGGTTCTCCCGGGGCAGGACCTGCCCCAGGCAGAGGGTCAGGAAGCTTCTGTTTTCTCTGAGTGCCCTGGAGAAGAGGTGAGAATGTGTTCCCACACAGAGAGCCCCTAAGAGCAGCCCCCCGGAACCTTCCAACCCCAAGGGCCCACGAGGGCTCCATCTGCTTCACCCATGGCTGCTGCTGCTTAACCTTGTTTATGCCAGAGTAGTACTCCACAGCATGAAAAAATCATCTTCATCCACTCAGCAGCTGGTGGGCACCTGGGCTGTGGCCAAGATTTAGATATCAAAAACGTGCTGCTATAAACATGGGTGTGCATATGTCTCAGTGCTATAATGTGTTTAATGTTTTTTGTACTGGGAATCAAACTCAGGACCTCAAATTTGCCAGGCAGGTGCTGCTGCTGAGTTATATCACTAGCCCAGTCGTTTGAATTCTTTCAGGAAAATACCATGAAGAGGAATAGCTGGGCTGAGTGGAACCTCTAGTCCTGGTTTTTTGACTCTCCACACTGATTTCCATAGTGGTTGCACCAGTCTACACTCCCACCAACAGTGGAGAAGGTGTCCTTTTTCCCCTCAGCCCCTCCAGCATTTGTTATTGGTTGATTTCTTGATGACAGTCATTCTTCCTGAGAGATGGAATCTCAGTGTTGTTTTATTTTGCATCTCTTGAATGATCAGTGATGTTGAACATGTTTTCATATACTTATTTGCTATTTCTACTTCCTCTGAGAAGTACATATTCATTTCAGATGCCTATTTTTGGACTGAGCCTTTAAGTTTTGTGGGTCAGATTTTTTTGAGTTCTGTATATAATCTAGATATTAGTCCTTTGAGGAATAGCTGGCAGAAATATTTTCCCATTCTGGAGGTTATGTCTTTACTCTGTTGGTGATTTCTCTTGCCGTGTGTCTTAGTTACTTTTCACTCTTGTTGCTGAGACAAAATACCCGGCACCCAACATGAAAGAAAGAAAGGTTTATTTCTTATAGTTTTGGAGGTTTCAGTCCACACTTAGCTGGCTCCAAGCAGGAGGGGTGGCATTGCGGGCCGCCACTCATGGCTGGCTGCAAACAGCAAGGCACGCAAGAGATCAAGACACACTTTCTTCCGTGGGATACATCATATCCTGGTTCCACCCCTGGACGAGTGAAGCACTCACACCACCAATCCAAGCACTAGACAGAGAACCAAACACAAATGCTAGATTTGGTCACATCCATAATTGCATGAGGCTTGGGGGCCACTGCCATCAACCATGACACTGTGTAAAAGTGTTTTAATAAGACGACCTCCTAGTTGTAGATGCTCGTGATAGTTCCTGTGTGAGGGGGTTTGTTCATGAAGTCTTTGCCTGCACCATTGACTTCAGCAGTTCTACCTAACCTCTCTTCCAGTAGAGTCAGTGTTTCTGTCTTACTATCCAGTCGGGGATTGTGATGCCCCCTCCCTTGCCTTTGTTGCCCGGTGCTGATTTTGTTATTCTAGGTCTCTTGTGTTTGCAAATGAATTTTAGGATTGTTTTCTCTAATTCTGTGAGGTATGCTATTGGTATTTTGATTGGGATTAGATTAATCTGTGTAACAATTTTGGGCTGAGTGTGATGGCACATGCCTGTAGTACCAGAATTTGGGAGGCTGAGGCAGGAGGATCACTGCGAGTTTGAGATCAGACTGGGTTACACAGTGAGTTCAAGGCCAGCCTGAACTGCATAGTGAAACCCTATTTCAAAAAGACAATAATAATAATTTTGCAAGTGTGGCCATTTTCACTATGTCAATTCTTCCTACCCAAGAACAAGAGGTATTATTCCATTTTCTGATATCCCCTTTGATCTCTGTTTTCAGGGTACTGTAATTTTCAATGTAAAGGCCTTTTACTTCCTTTTTAAATTGATCCCTACATTCACCATGTTTTTTAAATCATACTTCATGAAGCCAGTCATGAAAGAAGACTTCTAGAACTGCTTCAGAAAATGGCAGGACCAATGGGATAAGTGTGTCGGAATATTTTGAGGAGAATTGACAGCAATGTATCTTTCACTCATACATTTTAAAATTTAAACATTCACCTTTTATTTCAATCACACCTGCCTGAGGCGTTTGAGCCTTCGGCCTCCGCCTTCCAAGGGATAGGATCACGGGTATTATTCCCTCCACAGCCCCGTATGGAGATGACTCCGGGGCCTTTACGCTCCGCTGTACCACATACCCCTAACCCCTAACCCCTTTTCAGTTTTTCTTCCAGACTGGGTCTCACTAAGTTGCTAAACTGTACAGGCTGGGCTTGAACTTGTCATCCTCCTGCCTCAGCCTCCCAGAGTGTTGGTATTTCGGGCCTGCAGCATAGTATCTGGCACTGACTTCCTACCAGGAGCGATCATTTCCCATTGGGGTAGGGAGCGGGGTGCGTTTATGGAGGAGGATGGGGAGAGCCAGTCCTGCAGGGGGACCCTGAGAACTGACCCCCCCCACAGGTCCCCACCCCAGACCACAGACCCCAGACCCCAGACCCCAGCAGCCCAGGCAATGACACAGCTGCCTGCCCTGAAAGAGGCATTGTGTTTCCACCGGAGCCGCCCACGCAGCAGCTTGGGTGTCGCCCTGTGTGTGTGGGGGGGCAGGTAGCTGTGGACACCCCAATGCGCAGGGGGTGGTCCATATGCTCTGGGCTGTGAGTGCGCCCCCCACCCTGAAAACAAGCCACTCCCTGGGCCGTGCAAACCTGGGCCCAGGGCGGAGGTTTTCTTAAAGATGTAATTATCTTCAGAAAGTGCTTCTCCAAGCTCATCAGGCCTTGGGGGACAAAATGTTTACAGTAGGGGAACATGTGAGACGTTTCATTGTGTTTGTTTTTCTTGAGACATTGGAGCCACCCACAGTGACAGTTATGGAAAACACCCTTTGCCCTCCTGAGAAGAGAGCAGGAGTGAGAAGCCCAGAGTGGGCCTGGGGACCCTGGCCTAGTTGGTGGGGGGACCTCGGCGCCTGGCTTTGCAGGGGGAGTCTGGCGGGAGCTGGTGCTGGGGTCGAACCCAAGGCCTCTGAAGGAGCTGCAGGCTGAGCCTCAGCCCCACCCTCCTTTTACTGAGTCAGGGTCTCACTAGGTTGCCCAGCCAGGGCTTGGGCTGGTGAGCCTCCTGCTTCAGCCTCCCAGCGTGCTGGGATTACAGCCCTGCGCCAGTTTCTGAGTTTAGTTGAGTGTCCGACCTGCCCCAGGAGAGTGACTCAGAGCGCAGCCTTGTGTGTGTGTGTGGGGGAGGTGTTGGGGGGCTACAGGTGCAGTGAGTGGGGATCCCGGGGCCCCTCAGTGCAGCCCCGCCAGCGCATCAGTTAGGGCTGCCTCGGACTCCCGCCTTCCCTTTCTCCACACAGCACGGAAGAAGGTACAGCCCAGGTCAGGCCTCAGGTTGCTTCCTTGCCTGGAAGTCAAGCAACTATGCAGGTGCTGTGCTCTTGGGCACCGGAGCCGCCCTGGCCCCGCACCTGAGGTATGCGTCCCTGCCCAGCGCCTCTGCAGGGCAGCACCTGTGTGGTGACACACGGGCCGCAGTGGCCCCGGCTGGCCACAGGCCTGAACCTACTTTTTCTCTTCCTTTTCTCGCCTCTCCGCTTCCCTCTGCTTCCTTGCATTTTGAATCCCCTCCCTTTCTTCTCCTCCTCCCCATGGTGTCTTCTCTAGAGAGAAGCAAATCACAGGACCTTTTCCCTGAGCTACATTCCTAGCCCGTTTTTGGTTTTTTATTCCGAGACAGGGTTTATAAGTTACCCACGCTGTCCTCAAACTTGCCATCCTCCTGCCTCAGCCTCCCAGAGCGCTGGGATTTCAGGCATGAGCACCTCATTAAACTCAGGAATCTCTACTCTTAACTAGTTACCAAGAGGTTTCCTGTATGAGGATGGCTCGGACAAACTTTGCTCACCAGGACAGCTGCCCTTACCCAGAGTTGTTGTACAGAAGACAAAGCCCTGAAAGGAGGAGAAGACGGCAGACTGGCGAGGTGCGTGGGGGCACACGGCACGAACGACTCAGTGGTCGGTTTCTGGGTTTATTTTTTGCTTCCTAAATCCTGGTCTCGGAACTCAAGAAACGGACAGCCCAGACATCCCAATGCACAGAGGAGACCTCCAGGAAACGGAGGTCTTTTCAACAATGGCCACTCCACCGTGTCCCCGAACTGTGGCCCAACCCAGACTTGGGGCAGCAAAGGTGGAGCCCGGAACCTTAGGCGCCCAGCACCCTCCCCTGGGTGTCGACAGAGGACCCCAAGTAGGGGAGCCAGAAACATCCAGAATAAGTCACACGCGAGGTGTCACCAGGGCCACGAGGGCCACCTGGACATGCACCCAGCTGGCTGTACAAGGACAGCAGGGGCTCCCTCTCCCTGGTGGGGGCCTCTGAGGAAGCTCAGAGCAGGAGCAGCATGGGGTCCTCTGTAACCCCCTGAGAAGCGGCCTCTGACACCCCCGTGGGAGTGGGAGCTGAAAGCCCTACCTCTGCCAGCAGGGTCAGCAACCCTCCAGCTACCATTGTGCCGAGGTGGGTAGAGCTCCCCGGTCCCCCAGCAGAGCCATCTAGGAGAAATCCAGCCATGAGAGGTGGTTTGAATAAGATCCAGAGTCTGGTGATGAAATGCAAAAATGTCCCAGCTCAGTCTGCAGAGGCACTTTGCTCTGAGGACAGCTGTTTGGGTCATTTGCATCCAACAACTTAACCCTACAGGACCAGGTTGGTAAGACAGAGTGGGCCAAGCATTTCGTGCTGGCCTCTGACACTGTACCACTTCCTAACTAATGCTGGATGCGTTAGTAGTTCTTAAGAAAGCCCAGGTACTCAGTGGCCTGCTGCACCCCATTTTGTGTACCTTAGCAGTGAACCCCTTCCTTCTACCTCAGAACACAGGGATCCACCTGGCTTGCTGCTCCCTAAGACGTATTTTTCTCCGTAAGCCACCAATGCATTGCACTTTGTGTGACCCACCTCTTTATCCAGGGGTCAGTTCTCCAAGAAGATGCAGCAGTTCTGCATGTGTGTGACCCAGACCACCGAGCTACAAAACAGGTGAAACCAAAGCCAATAGACTCGAGAAGGGAAATGGCCAAATCTACAGTTCGAGTTGTAAACATCCACCTGCCCTCAACACTGGATGGGGCAGTTAGAGGACCAGAGAGAAGGTGGGAGAGCCCAACGGTGGCATCACCCCTCAGCAGCGCACACCTGTTTTGCAAAACACATACGCCAAGAAACGCACACCAAGAGAGCGCGTAGCCTGGACTCTTTTTTAAGTCTCCATGAATTTTCACTGGTTTTGTATCATATAGAGTGTGTTCTTTGACCACAGAGAATCAAAGCAGAAACCAGGGACAGAGCCACCTCTAGACACAAACTGAACAGCACACTTCTGCATAGTCCATGGCCTGGAGAGAAAGGGCCATTTTTAATAAATAAGTGAAACTACAACATATCAAAGTTTGCAACACACAGAGCAGTGCTGAGAAGGACATTTATAACTAAACGTGTGCATTGGGAAGAGGAACGTTTACGAAGCAACAAGATCCCTCATTAAGAGCTTAGTGTAAGGGTCAGAGTAAGCCCCAAACTAAGCATCAGAAAGAATTACCAAGGTAAGAGCAAAAATGGTGAAATTGAAAACAGAAAGATACCTGTGGTCAGATAAAGAAAGTCAAAAATGGAAAATAATGAAAGAGGTGACTGTTGGAAGTCATAGAAGTGACAAACCTCCAGCAAGTCAAAGACAGAGAAGGCAAAAAATTATCAAGAATGAGACAAAGCCAAGAGTGGTGACACACGCCTGTAATCCCAGCACATGGAAGGATGAGGCAGGAGGGTCGCCTCAAGTTTGAGACCAGCCTGGGCTGCATAGTGAGTTCAAAGCCAGCCTGAACTGCAGACAGACCCTGTCTCAAAAAAAAAATCAACCCCTCCCCACCCCCAGAAAAAGAAGGCAACAGCATTATATATCATTATAGACACCCTGTAGATATCAAAAAGATATTGAGGAAAATTGCCAAGGTTTGTTTTGTTTTGTTTTGTTTTTTTGTACTGGAGATCGAACTCATGACCACACGCTTGCAAGGCAGGCACTTATGCCGCTGAGCTAAATCCCCAGCCCAAATATTGAGGGAAATAATAAAAATACATTTAAAAATAAAAAGAGGAAAGAAAAAAGGTCTGGGGAGGTAGCTCAGTGGTAGAGCACTTGGGTTTGATCTTCAGCACCAATAACCAGGCCAAAACAAAACAAAACAACCCTAAGGGAACACTTCACTGTATACAAATAAATATGGCAACTTTGATGAAGTAGACCACTTCCTCAAAACACAAACTACTGTAACACACTTAGTATGAAATGCTTTGAACAACTTAAAACTATTATGGAACTCAGATTTGTAATTAATAACTCACAGGGCTCTTCAAGTGCAGATAGATAATAATCTGGAGGTTTCCACTGTTTCTTTGAAAAAGACTTAATACCAACTCCACATGGTCTGTTCCAGAACACAGGAGACAAGGAACACTTCTCAAATCATATAACATAAATCAGCATTACACTGATGCAAAAACTAGGCAGAGAGTATAAGAAAACTACAGAGCGGTGTCCCTCATTACTATAAAAGCAAACAATTTTCAAACCATTGCTTGATACTGTCAAATGGAATTTAGCAACATAGAAAGGGAATTAATTATTCATCATGACCACTAGGGTTTATTCCAGGGATACAGGGCTGGTTCATACTTGAAAATCAGTCAGTGTAGCCCATCATATTCCTGAACTAGAGGAGAAATGTTGCCTGTCACAATCAGTTAGCAAAAAAGCATCTGACGAAATTAGCACCTATCGTGATAAAACTCTCAGAGAAATAGGAGAAGAGGAAAAGTCCTCAACATGAGACAGGGCACGCACAGCAGATGCTGCCCCCCTAAGACCAGGAACAAGGCTGAAATGGGATCCCCCAACACACGCCAGTCCCCACTGCTGGCATTTCTAGGCAAAGTAGCTGGGCAAAGAAAAGAAATTAGCAGTTTGTGGATTGGGACGAAAGACATAAAACTGCCCCTATATGCAGATGGCATGATTGTCTGCATAGAATTTTCTGAGGTATTTGCCAAAAATCTCTTCAAATTAATCCTGCAAGTCTGCAAAAGACAAGGTCAACATTTAAAAGTTAATTGTATTGGTTGAGCTTCCCCAATCAAAAAATCCAAAATCCAAAACTTTTTGAGCACTGCTGTGTCACAAAGGGGAAATTCTACATCATGAAATTTTGTTTCATGCACAAAATTATTAAAAATATTGTGTTAAATTAGCTTCAGGCTATGTGCGTTGGGTGTGTTTGAAGCATAGGTGAAATTTCATGTTTAAATTTAGATCTCTCCCAAAATCTAAAATCTGAAATGCAAAGCACTTCAGTTCCCAAGCATTTCAAATAAGGGCACTCCACCTGTCTTTCTAAATACTGTCAATAAACATGTGAACATCAAAATTAAAATACATTATGAGGCTAACAAAGTAGGAGAGTGCTTGTCTAGCACACACAGGCACTGGGTTCAATCACCAGTATCTCTCTCTCTCTCTCTCTCTCTCTCTCTGTCTCTCTCTCTCTCTGTCTCTTTCTCTCTCTCTCTCTCTCTCAGACACACACTCACACACATGCTCAAAAAATTCTTCTGTTTAAAACTATCGTCAAAAGATGTATTAGACTATTAGACTTATATGCTGAAATGTGCATTATGCTGTTAAAAAAAATCAAAGAAGAGCTAAATGAATGGAGAGAAAAACTGTTCGTGAGTTAAAAGGCTCAAAATAATAAATATGTAAAGTCTCCTTGAATGTATTTGCAGGTTTAACATAATTCTTATCAAAATTCCAACAAGTTATTTTTGTATATGTAGACAGTGTTACTGTAATTTTTTGAAAATACAAAAGAAATAGACTAGGTAAAAAAAGTTTTAAAAAATAGAATTCATTTTTCTAACTCAAGACTTGCTCTATAGACACAGTAATCAAAATTGCATGTCCTTGGTGGAGGAATAAACATAGACCATTGGAGCAAAACACAGGCCACAGGAAATGACCCACACCAACTTGTCAAACTGATTTTTGCTAAAAATGCAAAAGAAATTCAATGGAAGAGAAATGTCAACCTAAGCCTCCCACCTTATATAAAATTAATTCAAAATGGATCATGGACATAAATGTAGACCACAAGTTATAAAACTTTTAGAAAAATATCCTAAGGGAAAAGTTCTTGAACATTTGGTCCCAAAACAAACATAGTAACAAACAACAGCAACAAAAAGCTGTCAGGCTTCGCTCTATGAAAGGAAAAATTGATCAATTAGACTTAATCCAAACTAAAAGCTTTTGCTCTGAGAAAGATTTTATTGAGAGGATGAAAAGACAAGTTGGAGAGTGGGAGAAAATATTTGTAAACCACACACCTCACAAAGTGCTGTTACTCAGAATATACTGCAGAAGGAACTCTCGAAAGTGCACAGTGAAAGAGCAAGCAGTCCAATTAAAACCCGGGTAAAAGACATGAAGAGACATCTCACCGAAGATCAAATGATGTTTTGTATCATTAGCCACCAGGGAAATGCAAACTAAAACCGCAAGGAGCCATGGCCACAAACACAGCAGCATAGCTGAATAAAGGTCTGAGCAGCAGAGGTTGGTGGGGTGCAGGGGGAGAAACACGGCTGCTGGGAAAGGAAAGCAGGGCCGCCGCTCTGCGGAACCGCTGACGGTTTCTTCAAAAACAAAACACAAGTAGCACTTGGCCCAGCGAACGTGTGCCTGGCTAGCAAACCCGGAGAAGTGGGACGGAGATTCAGACAACTGCCAGTGTAAGAGTAGGGGTGGCGTCTCCCATCTGGGTCGGCCACTGGGGGACCCCAGAGCCTCCTGTGCCTAATCCTGGCACCCACTGACGGGCCCACTAGCATTTGCCCTTTTCTACAGCTACTCTGCTC